>CAEGAF010024634.1:0-43532 GCA_903067075.1 Micropoecilia bifurca
GCCGATCCCGATAATCACCGATTTCACGAAAATCGGCCGATTATGATCGGTGACCGATCGATCGGTGCACCTCTAGTAATTGTGATAAAAGCCGGTTAATATTAAATAAATCACGCCTGAACACAGCAGGGATGCACTTCCTGTCTCAGCTTCGTTACTCACATTGATAATGAGAGTCAGTGGCTCCCCTGAATGGTGTTTGATTTGCTTGTCCTTGTTGGTGGTGAAGAACTGAGGGTCCTCCACGTATCCCAGCTGGAAGTGCTCTTTCTGAGGCTCCCTGTCCTCTTCCTCAGGCCTGTCATCGGCGGACGAAGGGCTGTCTCCGGTGTATGGGACCCCGTTCAGGACGAACTGCACCGAGGTTTCCTGGGACTGGCTGGACTCCGGAGACAGACAGGTGATTGTTGAGGAGGAGAGAACGCTGCAGTTCTGCAAAAAAAATATAAAAAATAAAAGCTAAAATCTTTCATGAAATAATAAATTATACTCAAAGTAGCATGGCTGAAAAATTGCTTACCGTTTGCCCAATTTCCAGGACATTCATGGTGACACTCTGAACCAGATCAAAACCGTGACCTTTAACCGTGATGGTCCTGCCACCACTGTGACACAAACACACAATAATCGTTACATCGCAGCCACTAAAAATTTTCTTAGAATTCACTTACAGTGCTTCTGTGAGTTTACTCACCTGAGGAAGCTCTTCGTTGGGTGGATGAAGCTGATAGTTGGGTTTTGCTCATAGGTGTACATGGTGCTGAGGTTTGCTTCCTCACAAGGATGGTCCTCGAACTCCACACACACCGTCACCAGCTCAGCATCTGCCTCCAACGCTGGAGGCATGATGCATTTAATCGTTTGATCCGTTTTTCTGGGGGGAAAAAATAAAATAAAATAAAATAAAATAAAAAGATGTAAACAGTGTTACCCACAACTTGTGATGTGTAGCAAAAGGTTCAATCCTAAAACCTGTTTCTGATTACAGCTGGAGTTACTTTTTTTTTTTTTTTTTTTTTTGCTGCTTGGCAGACTTTCACAGGAGCAGTGGAGCTATTTTGGTATGCGCTAAGGCAACAACTAGAAGTGCTGAATTTAATCTTGTGAGAAGTTATGCAGAACTTGCAAAGCAATGCACTCTGAATATTTAATTGTCACTTCATGCGTTTAATATCCGCTGTTTAAAAAGGAAAGCTATTAATACGTGGGAAGGAAAATAAACCATGCAAATGATTTGTAATTGTAATGGGCAGAATTCATGCAGACTTGCAAAGGATGGTCACGTCTCTAAAATATACACACAATCTGAGATTGAAAATGTAAAAAAAATGTTGTACTCACTCTATGATGGTGCACTCCTGTGTTCTGTTGACCTTTACTCTAACCTGTGAGCCGATGTCCAAATGTTCTCCACGGATTGTCACCCGGGTTCCTCCAGCACGAGAACCTTTCTCTGGATTTATGAACTCCACGTTGGGCTCCTGCATTCAGAACAACGATTCAGCAAATGATAAAGACATCAGATTGATAACAGAACACTTGACAGCTTTTCCCATTTAGACATTTCTCCTACATAATGCTTTTCTTCGAAACAAATGAAAACACTTCTCTTTCTCTGAGGTTCACAAGTCCAGTTTTTGAAAATTGACTGAGACAGCTGCTGGCTATAACAATTAAGAAATCTGTGAAGATAGTCCATGTTGCAGCACATCATTACTATGCAGCTGAAGCCATTAGCCCTTTGGGCCCAGGCAATGGTATGACAGTCATTCTATGCTGCGCATTGCCCTGCAAAAGTATTCACACTCCAAACTGCAGTGTACTTAATAGAAATTTTATGTAACAGACACATTTGCTAAGAGAAACGTATTATTTTTTTTAGAAAATGTTTTAAAAATTTTTTTAAATAGTTTTGTGCATTTATATTTACTAAATTTATTTGAATGTACATCTGGTAATATTGTATTATATTTACATCAAGAAAATATGAAAGTTTTGTTGGTGAAATGTCAGCGTGAAATAAATAAATGTATGATCATTTATCATCATCATCATGAAAAAGAATCTGCCACAATAATTGTCTTCAGTAGTCACCTGTTTAATAATAAGAGAACCCCAATGAATAATGTCTCTTATTAGTGGCTGGACTTTAACACATTAATTTCAAATAAATAGTTACATAGAATTTAATGTGTTAAAAATGTTAATGTTAATGCATTTTTAATTTTTTACATACAAAAATCCAAAACCGGAACCTTATAATTGGGTTTCTGGTATGCCAATAAATCTGACACACAACAGCATTCAAACACTGGTGGCCATCAAAGCCGTTTTCTTGCCTCACTGAGGATTCCCAAAACACCTGAAAACTGCATATAAAAGCATGTTGGACCAATCTGATGGCAGAATATCCTAAATGATTAAAAACAATAAAAATATTTGTTGTTCAGGTCAGATGTCTATTTATTAATTAATTTAACAGAAAAAAAATTGGTCTAATATGTGGGAAGGGTTTTTGGAATAAAAATGTTGCAATTAATTGTGATCAATTAAGTTCAGACCCTGCAATTAATTAAAAAAAATTAGTGGGATAAAGTTGGGGAGATGTTTAAACCGGATGTGATCATCATGGACCACTGTTCTATCTAGCATGCAACCAAATGCAACAGCATGTAGTATATTTGTTTGGCTGTCATCACCAGGTCAAATGAGGTTAGCATTAGCCAGAGAAGCAGCCAAAATGTCTATAACAACTCTAGAGATTAACAGACAGTACAGCAGAATCTGTCGACTACAAAACTGCAAATATGGCCTTCATGGATGAGTGAGATGGAGGAAGCCCTTGTTAGAATACAGGCAGTTTATAGAGAGAGAAACATGGCAATGGCTGCATCATGCTGTGGGAATGTTTCAGCTTAGGGATAGGGAAGCTAGCCACAAAACACTTTGAATGTGGGCACAAATTTTAGTTTCTAAATATACAAAATTAGTAAAGAGATGCACTAAAACACATGCAGCTACAAAGCATCGAGTCAGGGAGTAAATACACATGCACTAGTCAGATTTATATTGGTAAAATAAAATGTGAAAACATGTAGTCTCTTTCATCCACTTCATAATAATGTGTTGGTGTAACACATAAAACCCTAATAAAATAGAAGAAAACGAGTGTTTGGCATGGCACTGTGGCTTAGAAAAAAATACTAATGAAATATTGTAAGGAAAGGGCAAAAGCCCCACATACGTTGAAACTTGCTCATATATTTAAATAGAGAGAGTCCTAGGGCAAATTATCCTCATAGAATTCTGCAGCTACCAAAATCAGCATTCCTGCTTTTTCTAAACTTTCTATCCCCTCCATGAACCTCGCCTCCAGGGATGCCTCTTATCCTTGCTGACAGGATTCACTTCCTCAGCGAGCAGGGATAGGGCAGACCTATTGTGCTTCGCTGTGTCAATGTGGGTGGAAGGAGGCAGATGTTTCCGTTTAAAAATTTGAGGAAGGAGATGCAGCAAAGACACACATCCTGTCTCCAAAACAGCTTTTCCCCTTTTTTCCCTCCCTACATCTTCCCCTTCAGTCTGGCTCTCATTGAGCTTCTTAGAGATAAAAAATAAATAAAAAAAATACCAAACAGGAGTTCCCACAGTAGTCCCCTCCTTTAAACTAGCTGATTCAGAGTTTTTTCATCTTTATGTATCATGATGGGTTTTCAGATTGGGGTTATTTCTCTGCAGTATGACTCATGAACAGAGCTGCCCTTAGAAGCCGCTGAAACGACGCTGTGAATTATGAAACAGTCTTTGTCTATGAACACAGAGAGAAACAAAGAGCCTACACGGGTATTTCCACAGGCTGAATGTCCTTATTCCAATGAGAGGTTGTGTGGGCTGAGGTTAATTTCCACAGCACTGGCCCGGTTTACCTCAGCCACTGATAAATTGAGAGTAAAAGGGGCATTCCAGGAGTCTCAATATTTGTTTTTGTTGGCAGTAAAAAAAAAAAAGCTACATGACAATTACTTTTAGCTCCAGCTCAGATGGACGTTTGAAGATTCCCACACACCAACATTCCTCTGAACCATAAAACACATCTGTTAACACTCAGCTGACACTCTTGGGAAGGCCTTCCCAGTGGGGAGCGAAGCAAAAGAGCATGCAGGAAGAATGCGGAGGAAGACACAGACAGAAGGGAGAGCAAAAGCCCAGCAGGAGAGCCGGACGCTGGAAGAACGCTCACCAAGTAGGCGAAGCTTTCCTTTGACGTCCCCGTCCCGCTCTGATCCACGTCCACGCGGACAGAATCCGTCCCGTCATGTAGGGACCTCCCGGTGCGACACACGAGCCTGAGGACGGAGCATCATAGTGAGAGATCAGTTAATAAAAACACAATCTGGATAACACAATACAGCATCCAATTTTGATTTAATAAGAACTTTAATCATGCCAAATTGTATGCGAGGGAAATCTGATTGTGACGGCTAAACAAAGACATAATATATCTCGGAGAATGGCTCTTATGAGCCAATTCATCAGTCCCTGTTGCATTTACATATGGAATCAAATAACGCCTCGAAGGTATCAGATATGAGCAGATGTAAAGTTCAAAGCCCCCCCTGACCAAATGCGTCTAACCACAAAGGAGATTAGCGGGCTGCCGAGGCTTGTTCTCCAGCCTCCTGGCTGTGATTAAACCCTCTGCCACCACTGCACGCTCTGCAGGGACGACTCGTATTAATGACACAGTGGAGAATGGAGGCACGGGGACCCACTGCTCTGGGACCTCGGAGGGATAAACGTACCAGGGGCGGGATATAACCTTTATTCCCTCCAATGATCCCCTCCAGGTTGACAGCTTGTTGGTTTATTCAGTCTGGTACCTGCTGCTGCAGAGGTTAGAAACTCTCAGCCAGTGATCTGAACACTGTCAGACATCACTGGGAATTTGCAGAAGTATTCACACCTTCAGGACTTTTGTTACATTTTGTCACCTTATAGTGACAAAGTAGGATTTTACTTAGACCTCCATAAAACTAGTGTATAATTGTAAGAAGGCTGTATCTGATTGAGTTTGCACAGAAGAATGGGGTAAATATATGATTGTAAGGAGATTAGAGTCAAATGAAGCAGATTGGGTATTTTTATAGATACCCAAGTAAAAGCAGCTCAATGCAAAGGTCTCCCGCACATTTTAGATTTGTGAAAATTTTTAAAACCATGTGGCATTTTCCGTCCACTGCACAATTACTTATGTGTTTGTATTTCACTACCTACCAGATAAAGTGCAGTTAAAACTGAGCTATGAATACTTTTGCTGGGCACTGCATGTAAGCGGAGGAGCCGTGTTTCAAATAGACAAACCTGGTTTGGATGCACAATAAGATTAGGCAGAGATTCATTCAAGCAGTTGTGGCTAAAACTAGAAAGAAATTTGCACTCGAGTGTGTTTTTAAATATGCAATTCAAACTGAAACGTGCTTTGTGTTGACTGTATCTAAGACAGAGCGACTGCAGCGTCTAATGAGGCCGTTTTAAAGTGTGAATTTTGCTCCTGTGCCTGAGTAGCTGTTGAAAATACTCTAAAATAACCGGCAGTAGCTGCAGACCCTGCTGAGGCCTACGGTGCTGCTCATTAATAACAAGAGCATCAGGTAAAGAATGTCATTACCCTCAAATTAAACTCCTGCCATCACCTGGCACGAGAGCGCTCTTTGAGAAAAATGCATCATTTCACAGGCTCTAATTTGGAGAAGAATGAAAAGGGACAAATATAATGAAACATGAGTAATCTCAGGTTCAAGCCTAGGGGAAATAAGAGACACGGAAGCCTGAATCAGCCTGAGCATGCACAGTTTTTGCAGACTCAAGGGTTATCAAAACAGTACGTCGTATTATTAAAGATCTGCTGCTGAAAACTAATGCAGAAGACTATGTGGTGCATAAAAGAAACTGGTAAAAAAAATAATTACTATTTAAAGAGTCCAAACAAAGCTTTTTCAGCAGATGATTGCCACAGCGGAGGCAGCCAGCTGCATCTTAACCCGACCCGGGTGAGACGTTCACCAAGGTATTGACAGAATCGCTCCATACCAAAGTGCATAAAATACCCTGATTTATTTGATGTTTATATTCTGTAATGTCATAAAACATGAGATGTTTCTGCTCCCCATCCTACAATGCTCGCGATCAAATGACCAACCAAAATACCAGGCACATGAAACTGACAATTTTCACTTTCTCAAGGGAGAATGAAATGACAGCCACTAAAGTGAACTGCTGAAAAGAATATGAAGGGTTTCTGTTTAATTTGAGGCTGCTACTGTTGCTTTTGTTGTAACTAAAACCCAAAATTACACAAGAAAGAGCAATTTCCCGCATGTAGATCCTGTGCTGTAACACAACCACAGTCTCACAGTCCCTTGCTCAAGTGTTTAAAGTGTTGAACTATTTCACATCTTATGAAGCAAAACCACAGACTTTGTTTTATTTTATGTGACAGATCAGCATGGAGGAGAACACAGAAGGAAAGCGATCCATGGTGTTCTAACTAGTCCAGGAACTTTGAACATTTAAACTGACTGTTTGCTAAGTCATCAATGTACGCCAATTCGATTCAGGTGTGGGCGTAGAGAGGACCAATCTAACGCAATATGTTCCGATTTAACCTGTTCAATTGTAGTTCAGGCTGTTTGAGGTTGTTTTCCTCCTGGAAGGTGAACATCTATCGAGGCTTTTGCAGAATCTGAGGGATCATCTTTTACAATGGCCCTGCATTTACCTACATGTCTCTCCACATTAGTTTGGAGCAGTTTCTATGGTTGGTGTTCCACCACACATAACATTTTGCATGTAGATTATACATGCAGTATTTTCTAATCTAGGTAGATTACCTTCTTCCACATGTTTCCTATGTCTCCCAAGGCTTGTAGCAAACCTCAAACAGGAGTTCTGGCTTCCTTTCAGTAATGTCTTTCTTGTAGACAATCCTTCATAAAGCCTAAATTTGATGAGTGCGCCATTATCAGCCGCCCTGTCGATAAATCCTGCCACCCGAGCCTTGGCTCTCTGCAGAAACACCAGAATTGGAAGAGCTGCTTCTAATGCTTTCTTCACCAGACCTGTAAGCTCAGCTGTCTTGGCAGGTTTATGGTTGTACCTTCTTCTTTCCATTTCGGCATGATAGAGTGAACAGTGGTCTGTAAGATGGTGGATTTCATTTGGGATTTCCAAGTTTGCTGAATTACACATGTGCATACCACATTCGTCAGATTTGCATTTGCAAACAATGTCCAAGCCATGCATAATTTCCCTTCCACTTTACATGTAGTATTTTCTTAAATAAAGCGCATCATGTTCTGCAGCTGTAACATAACAAAACACAGAAACGTTTACTAGGCAGGTTTATGTTTCTGAGGTTTTCTAAAAGATCGCATCCCAAACACATACAAACAATAACAAATTCAGAGTCTTGGTGGGTGTATTGCTCTGTGATTGCATGCTGATACAGAGCAGTCCAAGTACAAAAGGACATGCTGTCTCCCAGCAGGAGCAAACAGAGCCAGACTGACCCCCGCTCCACATTTCGATGCCGCCACACTGCAGAGGTATTATGGCTGTCAGAGGGCAATATTTGGGCAAGTACTGAAGTGTCTCCCATCATTTCCCCTGAGCGGCTGATGAGGATCATCAACAATCAGCTGTGTGCATGTGCATGTGTGTGTCTGACGCGAGTGTTGTCGGAGGCTTGCCAAACGGACAGGGCGAGGGCCACTTAGTGCTCTAATGAAATTGATAGGAAGGGCGGTGTGAAGAATTTGCGACAGATATCAAGAGATGCACTTCAAGTAAATGAGCTGCGCCCAGAATGACATTGCCATTAATTAACATGTCAACACAGAGTGAGAGGAGAGGAGTTCCTCCAGAGCTGCACACTTTTCTTTTCAGCACACAGATGTGAACTTTGGCCTTTTCCAGCACATGATTCGGGCACCTGTCTCAGCAGCTTTGGTAAATGGGGTCACATGCGTAGGTGCTGAGCTTGTATGCTGATGAGTGTGGGAGTCTGCGAGAGCCATTTTGAACTTGAATCCCACAAATGAGGGTAATTAAAAAGAAAACTGTTTAAAACTTTCAGGAGAGAAGCACCATCAGAATCCGTACATTTTCCATACACCCGTAATCTTGCTTATAAGGTTTCAAGGAGGGTTATTTGTAAGATTTAGACGTAGATGAAATCATATTTATTCACGTACACGAAATAAAAATAAACCTTTTACCTTTTTCTCACGGATATCAAATTAGACTAAAAATTCCCTGTTTTAAGTTAGGATTGCTAATGTTATCCTTCTTATTTTCTTTGAATTTGGTAGTAGCTTAGCTCTATGATTTGGTTCAAATATTTATGGGATATTTTCACAAATGTCTCAAAACAGATTGCTGTAATTTTAGCCCATTCCTCCTGACTGGACTGGTGAAACTCGGTCAGGTTGCCCTGTAACGTTCCTGTAAGACAGAGTTTGTGGGACGGACACTCTGTCCAAAAGACCGACAGTTTTATCATTTAGTCACTTTGTAACTAATATGGTTTTATGCTTAGGGCCACTCTCGATTTGACAGAGTCATTTGTGCAAAAGCTTTAACTGTCGAGCTTCTATCTTGAGATGTTGTTTCAATTTTTCAACTTAATGTCCTTTCCTTGTGATGCTATCTATGTTATAAAGTTCACCAGTCCCTCCCACAGCAGAGCACCCGTACAACATGATGCGGCCAAAACTGCAATTCACACTGAGGATGATGTTCTCAGGCTTGTAAGTGTCTCCATTTCCTCTAATGTAATGATGGTTATTATGGAAAAAGAAACATTTCAATATAAGTTTTATTAGATTGTTGGACACATCTCCCAAAAAATAATGTCTTTGTGAAAATTTAGAAACTGCATTCCGGAGTTTTATGTCACGTTTTAGTGGCCTTTCATTAGTATAGAAGTGGCTTCACTGTGAGAAATCACACTCCGTTACCATACTCATAAAGTCTTGCTTTGGTACTCAAGTTGAGTCACACATTTTGCTGTAAGACACATTCATCTTTTCATCACAGTTGTACATTCCCAAGATGTTTATACTTGTATATAACTGTTTAAACGGATGAATGTGGCACCTTCAGGCATTTGGGTATTGATGGATCAAACTTCTGGAGGGCCAATTCTCTCCCACAAGACATCTTGCATGTGATTGTTCCCATGATGTCACACAAGGAAACGATGTGTTTAAGCTTCAACTTGAGTGTTGTGAAATTAACTAATCAGACACTTAAATAGCCATGAAATCATCATCATCTGATTCGCAAAATTGTTTAAAGTTACAATCTTAATATATTTTTTTTAATTTGAAGAAGTCAACAATTTAGTATCTCTCTAATTGTTCTAGCAAACAGAAATAATTTTGTTAATACTAACCGACCAAAAACATGTAAGTCAGATTTAATCTCATGTAACATCTGGTTACAACTCTTTCATTTTATGCTTAAATTACCAACTGTTAGTTGTTGAAGTCGAGATTAAAATATTCCAGTTTAAGTGATAAGAGATAAGATAATCACTGGATGTATCAACAACAAGGTGTGCTCATGTGTGCGTAAGTCAAAAGTGCTGACAGTGTCAGGTGCACTAACATGTTGTGATTTGTCAGTGCATCTTAGAGCAGACAGAATGTTGCTCCTCTGCCACAGCAGCCAGGCTCGGGAACCAATGAGAAATGGAGATGGGAGATTTGATCATCTCCGGAGTGAAACGTGAATTTTTTTTTTTTTTTTGTCTGTTTAGGGAAGAGGAGGGGTGTGCGGATGTGTCAGGCTTTTGGAGTGACAGGTGAGACCTGCAGGTCACCCTGGAACTGGTTTTAAAACAATGATTGGCTTCACTGGAGCACAACCAGATAAACACTTCTATTCAAGGAACATTACAGATACTGAATAGAAGTTTTGGATGTAATTTTGGAGTTACTGAGCTCTTTTTCGCCAGTGTCAAAGCAGGGTCCTGCTGTCTCCATGGTGACAGTGCGATGGGCCCCGAGCCACGAGGGGATAGCGGCGGAGTCATTTCAATTGAGAGATATGCTGCATAATAATATTTGTGAAAATTAGCCTTGTGAATACATAAAAACTAAAACACAAATGGATGGCTGAGATTCTTCTTTTGAGACCAGAACAATGCAGATATTATGTGAGGAGATAGAAAGCTAAGCTATTTGCATGTGTTTTTTCCTCCTTTTTTAAATTTCTTTCAATAAGAGTTTATGAGTCACTAAATGAAAATAACCACCGACAATTTTTCTTCACTTACTGTCTCGTCAAAAGAAAATAATTAAGATTAATTTTAGATATATCTATTGTTATTTTAATGGAGGGCAGAAGACTTAGGTCCAAGAACTGCATGTCTGATTTGAAGGTCTAATAACTTTACAAATAAGATTGTCTCTATTTGGCTTTGTTGCTGATAATACCTAACATATCTATTACTTTGCAAAGACACATATACCTTAGTAAGCTATCAGTACGATCAAAAAGTGAAGATCAGGTGAGTTTGCTGGCCGTTCAAGTATGGTCATTAATGGAGAGATTGGTAATTCTGGCAGTTTTAACTGGGAAGTCCTGTTGGAAAATCTCCATAAAGTTTGTCAGGAGAGGTCAAAATCATCTAAAATGGCTGTGCTGAATGTGAACTTTAGGAAAAACAGTGAAGCAGTGTAATATCTGAGCCTCATTTAATCTCACACTTAGGAAACTTCACTCAGGACCTTAAGAAGGACGGATTGTGAGGCTCTCCACTCTTCCTCCAGACTGCAGGACCATGTTTTCCTCATGAAGCGCAAAACTTCCTATATGTGAAAAGAGGACTTTGAACCACTTGTTCTTTTTCTCCTTAAGTAAGACAGTTCTGATGTTATCTCAGGTTTAGGAGTTGTTTTAGCATGTCTTGCTTATTTTTCCTTCCACTCAATTTTCCTTCAAAATGGCTAGAGATATCAGTGGAAAATGTCATGTCATTGAAGTATCTTTTTGTCGTTAGACTTGCTATGTTTACAGCCCTTGGGCAAGACTGAGCTAACCGTCTCTCTCTAGGTGCAAGCCAAGGCTTTTCTATTTAGTTGCAACAGGGAGACCAAATGTTTGAGAAAATTGTGTAGCACACAAATAGAGCACTAATCGAGTTTGAAAAGCTTGATTGCATTTGGCGGTTATATGGGCAAAAACTAATGTACAAAGTGAAATCAACAAGTTCCACCCCGATGAAGAGATAACAAAGCACATTTAGTCACAACACTGTCGAAACCTGATCCCAAAAGCATGACTGGACATGCTGATGAATCATTCAATGAGTAAAAAGCCAGTATGAAACTCTGAGAAGACATTTCAGGAGGCAGTAAAATGAAAAACACCTGGTTCTGCCTGTACCTCCTTTTGGCAACGCTTGTGCATCAGTTTATTATACTTATGATTGTTTTGGATAATAAATCAAAACGGTTCAACTGTAATTCAGACTGCAAAGCCACAACTCGAAGTGCCAGTTACTCAAGTCTATGAGCTTTCTTTGGATATACTTCACAAGAATTATTGTGCACTTAAAATGAGACAGGTCACATGCATAAGATACCATATAAGGAGGCCATGATGCAACATGTTCGGGGTTCCAATCAAGGCATTTCTGAATGATCTTTAATGGGGAAGCTGACTCCAATCTAAGTGTTTGTGTGGTTGACAGGGAAAGGTTATACCCATTTCAACAACACAAGAATCTAAGAAATGCTAAAAAAAAACAAAAGACACAAAAAAACCTAAAATATGTATTGTAAGCTTAGGAAACTTCATGCACATTGATTAACTTGGTCTCACAATGACATGTTACAGATACAGACTAAAAAATGGAAGACTGAGTACTGCAAACTTCTCTAGAGCTATGGATATATTAAACGTATGGTAATAATGGCAATAATGTTAAAACCTTGTATTATTTATGTCATAGAGTATGCATGTCTGTGCTATAATAAATGCAAGTACTCAACTCAGTATTGCTCAATCTGACTCGGATCCGTATTGAGGAAAGAAATCATCTCAATAGGGACATTTCTAAAATCATAGTTATGATATTAGACTTATGTCAGAAGATGTCTTTGTTGTATTTGGAAATCAAAATGAAAAATTTGACAGATGTTCCTGATAATACTGAGTTAGAAAACCAGCTAGTTGTCCTCAGCATGCAACTGAGCACGCACAATTTATGACATCATGTTTCTTCTCAAGCTGCAATAACAATGTAGCTTTAATGATCAACATAGAAGTATTTGGTCATTGAGCAATAAAATCACATACGGTCTTAATAACACTTCTCTAGGTTCTACAAATCTATTTTATTGAACCCAGCAACAATATGTGGAAAAAATAAATACAATAACTTGTATTTATACAATATTTTATCACTAGATGCACAAGTCAGTCACCAGAGACATGAAGACATCAATTTTCACAAAATCATCTTTGATTTGAAATCAGCAGGTCAAATTATTTATTTACTTAGTCAAAAATTACGAAGTTTGTGTTTTGCATGCATGCAAAATAGGAGAAAATTAGGAACATTCCATTAATCAGTTTATTAAGTAATTAACCAGCAGTTCTTTAATTTTCCATCGGAAAACTCAATCAATGAATCGCCAGTAAATTTAGTCTATTTTTGTGTTTTAATCCTTGAAAAAAAAAAATCTTCCGCAGAGTCTGACGTCACAGACAACTGGAAATCCGTATCCGCCAGTAAGAGCCTAATCGGTGCATCTCCAGTTATTCATGTATTCTTCTTTCTCCTCAGTAATACATGTCAATAACCAAGAATTGTGGAGGATTTGCACTGAGCAGGTCTGGTAAGCTCTCCCCTCAGCCTCATGTTTTTATTTATATGTCTGAGAAAATTCCCACAGTTGCCTTTGAAGCCACATAAAACTATACGACTTTAATGTTTCCCCAACACATAGCCAACATTTCCCCCCAGAAGACGTGGAAACATGGGATATGGAATCCGGTTCACCTTCAAAAACCACTCTAAGCCCTAAATTGGAGGCATTTAGACAGTTCAGTTTCAGGAGTTCTGAAAATGTTTTTGAAGCTTTCTTTATGTTTTCCCAGCCGATAAGGCATTCCAGAGCAGGGAGCTTGGTTCCTGTTTTCAGTCAGAGTTGGCAGCTCCAACTGTACTGGCTGAGCTAAGGCACAACAAGCTCCCATCTGAGATGTTCACTTCAAGATTTCTTTCAGTAACAAATCTTTAGATTCTCCATTTTGTTTCTTTTTTGTATCTCTCTCTTCTTCCTGTCCATCCCGATTGCTCACCTGCCTCAACGCATGTCGGGTTACCATGGCAACAGGTAATTGGCACCTGTCATCACAAGTCCCGGCTGCGACGTTGCTGCATATTTTAACGGGTCTTTAAATAAAAATCTTGCGAGGATTTTTCTCAGCATTTTTTTTTCACCCACCACCCTCGACGGCACGGATAACGAAATAAGTACGAGGCGCGAGAAGTCAGCAGAAAACACTCAAGCCACAAAAACGCCATTGCAAAACTCTCGACTTTGTGACTCATTAAGGAAGTTTCTGTTTGAATACTCACTCGACAGAGACGGTGTAGCGCTCGGGCAGCAGATCACAGGGAACGTCTCCGATAAAGATGTTCACTCCTGCTGGCCTTCGTCCCAGGTTCCTGCCCTGTACCGTCAGCATTGTGCCTCCTTCAACAGGGCCCCTCAGGGGGGAGATCTGACAAAGACAGAGTGAGGCAATGAACACACACACACATAAAAAACAAAACAGAGAAGGTGCTGTAATAAGCACAATAAATTAGAGCTCATCAGAAGATTACTGCCCTAAAATCACTCAAATAAGGATGGGTGATAATTGAGGCGACGGAGAATTAGCAGGGGCCATGCGTGGAGATGTGGAGCATGTCACGGACAGAGATGGGGATTCAATCGAACAGACACATGGTTCAGCTGTATGGCCGCGCAGGGCAGACTCTTAACAGAGCCTGTCTGAGACTCTTCAGTCTCTAATCCTCTACAGCACATGCAAATAAAGAGCAGGCTAAGAGCCCCCTTCACATCCCACGAGAGACAGACAGAGTGGGAAAGTGAGGGCTGGAGAGGCGAGGTGTAGAGCACAGCAGAAAGGTGGATGAGTGGGGAGGCAATTTAGAGAACCGAGTGTCGAGAGGAGACTGAATGCTGATGATGGTGGTGAGAGAGCAAAGCCTCAACAGGGGAATTAATGCGCAGCGCTTTTTCCCCTTTCATCTGTTTTCCTGTGTCTGCTCCGTCAAATTCCTTAGTCCTATTTCAGCTGTTGTTCTGAGGCGTGCTCTCACGTGTCATTTCAGCCCCTGCCTCTGCTTCCTTCATTTTCCATTCGGAAAACCATGGGGAGGGAACAAAGGAGAGGAAACGATCGCCTCCTCAGTCATTGGGAGAAACAGCCTTAAAGATAGCGTCTCTGAGACCAAGACAGAAGAAATCCACTATGGTCTCGCCGGTGTAGCAAGGCTGCGCTTCGGCAGCGCTTCTCAGAATAACCTCCAGGCCGACGCGAGGTCGCCATGACCCCTTTCTTGGTGTTATTAGCGTGGCTCTACTGCTAAGGAAAACTGTGCTGAAAAGTGAAAACAACACTTGTGTTTGGTCTGGGTGAGAGGACAAGGTTTTCCTTTACATTCAGACACCCACCAGGAGCTCACAAGAACACCGGGACAGATGAATAAACTCTATATTTCCCAGCAAAAAGGAAGGGAGGTTAAAAATAGCAAGGATGAACTTCTTTAAAGTCTGAGTAAAAATAAACTGTAGAAGTGAATGTTCAATGCCTTGAAAAGTGTAAATTCCCCATGTTTTACAGAGTGACGAAGCAACACAAAGTACTGCAATAGAAGCACCTTGGAAGAGAGTAGCTAATTAAATATTTTTGGGTAAGATTTTACCAGCCTTATGTATCCAACAGATTTTTCCTTATTCTTTGAAAAATGCTCCAAGTTCTGTCAAATTGGTTGGAGAGCATCTGTGAACAATGCTTTAAGTCTTGAAACAAATTCTCAATCGAATTTAGGTCTGAACTTTGACTGGAGCATTGCATCATATGGAAATCGTGCTATGTCTTGAGCTATTCAATAGTAGCTCCAGTTTCATGTCGTTGTCCTCCACCATTTTTTCCACGTACCGCAGCTCCATCCATCTTTCATCAACTTTGACTGGTTTCTTTGTCTCAATTGAAGAAAGACATTGCCTCAGCATGATGCTTCCACTACTAACTTTAGAAGTATTGATAGTATTTCAGGGTGATGTGCAGCATTAGTTTTCTCCCCCAAATGGTGTTTTGCATGTGGATAAAAAAGGTCAGAATTTCTTCAACATGTGTGCTGTGTTTCTTGGTCTTCCTGATATTTGACCTTTTATTCACTGATAGCAAAGCTAATTTTTTGTTTGGCACCAAAATCTAAATGTAAGTACAATATGTAAGGGCATTATAGGACAAGTAAAAAAGTATTTGAGGGTTGTAGTCTTGCTGATACAATTTGAACTTAGCATTAGTTTCCATGAAATGTTATGTCGGAGTCGCGCTTTAGTGTTAGCAGAGCTAATATTTATGTGCTTCAGGGGTGACTGAATAGAAAATGTATGTTGCACTTCTCAGAATGTCCACATGCTAAAGTCTTTTACTTTATCTATGCAATTTTGCACCATTTTATGTTCGACTACACTGAAAATTTTGATGACAAATGTGAAAAAGTACTTAGGGGTAGCATAATATGTTGTTCCTCAGGAAGTTATTCTGATGTTTATGAGATGTCATAAAGTTTTTACAGATGTGGGACAACGCTGTGCTTACTTACTCAGATGACATAAGATATAACTCCCTTTTCATACACATATATGCAACACATTAATAAATCGGCAACTGCGGTTGCACAAGCTCTTGAGCATTTCAGACAAAAGACAGAAAAGCAGCTATTTATTATCAGAATGCATCTCGGAGCACCCAGTGTGCCTGTGTGGTGCCTTTGGGAATTAACATTAACATCAGCCTGCTCTGCTATTCATTTACACCTCTTACGGGTCTGCGAGTCTTGATTTACAGCGCAAACTCTGCCAGGCCTCCAGAGAGATTGCAGGGTGGGGGTTTGTGTCTGCAAAAGCTCCCAGACCCAATTCCTGAGCGATTAAACACATATGAACAGTAAATTATACCTCAGTCTAACATGCTCTATAAGCAGAGTACAAACATTTAATCTGGCTCGAACAAGTATTCAAAATCAAACATTCTGTCATGTTCAAACCACAAACCTCAATGTATTTATTATGAAAGTTTCATGTGGTGCTTTACTTTGAAACCCTTAAATAAAATCCACTCCACACAATTATGTTCAAAAGTCAATCATTAGTCTGTCGATGCATAATTTAAGAATATGCTAATCTTTGAAAAATCTCAGAGCATAATCTAAGAGAGCTGGGGCTAAGGTGGGAAATTCAAAACTTATTTTTATTATCTCCACAATCCTGTCCTTCATAGAAGAGTGGCAAGAAGAAAGCTCTTGTTGAAGGAAAAAATGTTTAGAAGTACCATCAGCAGTTTGACACAAACCATGTATGAGACACAGCAAATGCATGGAAGAAGGTGATCTGATCTGATCAGAGGAGACTAGGACTGAACCTTTTGACCATTACACTGCACATAACCATGAAAACATCGCCACTGCAAAACATGCTGGTGTCAACATCATGCTATGGGGATTGTTTGGCTTGGAAAAGCGCCTCACACTTTTGAATTAAAACACATGGTATTTTCTTTTCATTTATGAGCTTCACTTTGTGTCAGTCCAAGCCAACATTACAACGTTTAAGGGTTGCAACGTCGACAAACTTGAGCCAAGCTTTAGGGGTCTAAACTTTTCCATCACACTATACTGCATCCAACCTGCCTTGAAACATATGTTTTCCTTTTGTTTGTTTTGTCTGTTGCCGCCATAGCTTTCATCCTCTTCCTGTCAGTCCAGTTCCTCTGCATCCCTCTAATCAAGGAGGACACAAAGACAAAACAGGAAAAAAGCTCCTCGCTGAAAATGTAGCGCTCTCCACCCTTTTCTCTGTTCAAGCCTTTCCACATCCTCTTTCCTCCATGAGCCAGGTCCTTCTGTTCTTTTTTCTTTACATGTGGTGGGTAAACCATGTTGTCAGTTCCTGTTTTGAATGCCAAAGTGTGTTTTCTTTTAGCGATGAACTGGCCTACACATAACATGGGAACAAAGAGCCCAGGGAGATAATAAATATCTCCTTTTGTCCAACACCGGCACATGTAACAGAAAGCATTTTTCCTAATTAGGCTGTAGGTGGGAAACTTTAGCGAATAATGAAGTCCTCCATTTTAATATTGATATTTTGGCACCTGTATCTCGTGACAGAGATTGCATGTGACGCGGGAGAGTGAAGACAAACATGTTTCATTACCGTAGCCACAGCACGATTGTATAACAAAGAGCTGCTGCTGTCTGATTTTGCGTATGTGTGTGTGTGTGTGTGTGTTGAGGGAGATGGGATCTAGTTTCAGTAAGTTGAAGTACTTGGGCTTTAACCCCTGCGGATTCTCTGAGAAAACACGGCTGCCAAAGCATTGCATCACACACCCGAGTGAACCACAGCCCCACAATCCTCTCTCCTGCGAGAACCAATGCGTGTGTGTGCGGGTGTGTGCAAGAGAGCCGTGCAACAATAGCCTACCCACACACACACACACACACACACACACACACACACACACACACACACACGCGCACACACACACATCTCTGCCCAGCTAACTTCAGTCACGTAAGAAGTCCATATGAGTTAGGCTCTCAAAGAGCATCCTGTTAGTCACAGTATGCTGACAGCTACAAAGAATGAAGGATAATCATGAATGCTTCAATATGGCCAGTTTGTGTGACAGATTGTGGGCTTGTGTGTGTGTATACGTGAAGGAGTTTAGTGTGTGTGTGTGTGTGTAGTTGGCTGCTTTGTTCTGCTTTGCTTATTCTCCTGGGCTGACCAGGTTTTATCTACAGGAAGTTCGGGCCGACTGGCTCTCATGTGAGCCGTGCTTCCCATGACCGCCTACCGTGGCTGCGCCGATATAAGCTGCAGAAAACAGACTTCAGGGATGAGACTGAAAGCGCTTCCACTACAGTTAGGCAAGCAAATAAATATGATCACCCATCTGAGCCGCAAAGAAGCGTTTGAGGGAGGGCGCCCTTTTAGAGAAGACGATGACACAACCGCAATCAGATCTGTGTTAGATAAACGCCCCTTAATTCCATTTTTTTGTTTTTTTTTTACCAGAGTGGTTTGGCTCCCGTTATGGTTGAACGTCAAAAAAAACTCTCATGGGAGCTTATTCTAGCTTCTGTGGTTTCTTTCACATGAAGGCTTTTACACTTACAGCTCCCAATTCGCACAGATTAAACACACACATGTTGATGTTTTACAGGAAGGGAGGTGTTCCCATGCCCTCCTGATGGATCACAGACCCTCTCTGCTGTGTCCCGTGTGGGCTGTGGCTGAGTGAGTGTTGGTGTTGTTGCAGAATGGACTCCTTTATTAGGAATCGGTCCAAACAAGCCCTCAGCAGCTGACGCTGGACATAAAGGACCATGTGAGTGACCCCATGATTCAGCGAAACGAAAGTGAGGCTGGAGGCCACAGAGAAACGGAGGAAGAGGAGAAGGCTGAATGTTGAATGCAAGGATTCTACCTTGTGGATCTCAGGAGCAGGACATGCATTCCTGTCTGGCTGGCAGTCGTCCCTCGGCCTGCAGCTGCTTTCACACCATCCACAGAGGTGTCCCTGATCCTCACGGCCCCAGCACTGGGAGCAGTCTGAGCTGCCCGCTCCACAGTTGTACACCTCCACTAGACGGAGACGGGAGGAAGGAGGGGAGAGACAGAGACAGGAAGACATTATTCAGACAATCGTATGAAGATTATTTTTAGTGTCTTTGCCTAGATAAGGGGTGTCAAACTCATTTTCATCTCGAGTCATATGAAGTTCATAAATGTCCTCGTGGGGGTGATATGGCCCATGGTTGTGGCAGAAATAGATCAATAAAATATAAAAAAATATTAATAACCAAATGTCTCTGCATTCAGTAAATGCATGTTTGCACATTGATGTAATTTGCAAATATAAAAACTGATTTGATTTGATAAAATATTTAAGGACACAAATGTTTTAAGGTGCTTTTCATGGGGCACTCAAGAGACAAAAGGGCCCCATAAAAAAGTTACGACGTGCCAGATTTGGCTCCCAGTCCTTGAGTTTGTCACATGTGGTCAGCATCAGAAACAATAATAAAAAAATAAAATTTTCTGTAACATCATAAAACAAAATTTGAAAAGTGTGGACAACCCTAAACATGCGGCCAGGGCTGCAATGTTCCCACCAAATCTCAGTTCTGTGTCGAAATAGCTCACTCAAAGTTCTGACCGAAATCTAACTAAAGATTTGAGGTGAGACCAGAAAATTGATGGTAACAGACTCTCTTTGAAAAGCATTATCATTCTCAAACGCATCTACTGGGAAAAATGTCTACAGAGTACTTTCTCGGCGACAATAACGCACGGATGGGTGGAAGCGGCTCCGTAAGCTAATTTGTGGAAATTGCAAACATTAGAACAGTAGTCTAAACTATTTTGAGGCTCATCATGTTCTACAAAAGGCAGCGCCCAGTGTAATTAAATGTTGCTGCTGATGCTTTGTCTCATTTCATGCATGACCTATATTTGCAATATATTTAGCATGCAATCAATCTGAGTCTTTTTAGGCTGCTGCATTGGTACTTTTACTGAAATAAATAATTGGAGTACTTGTCCCCCCCGCCTGAAAAAGCATCTGTTTGCTGTGTTGGCCCTTGAATGGTCAGATGAAGGTACACTGTTAGAAACATTTTCCTCTGCCGCTTACTTGAACCATATGGGTTGCATGCTCTAAATAAACAGAATAAACATTTGGAGGGTGATATATTCATGGTTATAAAAATAAACCAGGAAAAAAAAAAAAAAGACCCGGAGAGGATGAGAACAAAGCCAGGGAAAAAAGATGATTATGTTCGTGTTCCAAAGTGCCTCCTAGCGAGACGTCCCATTTGTATTACCGCATGCACATCTGCACGACTGTGTGCGTATTAGGCCGCACGCATCTGTATGTATGTGATAAAGTGTGTGTCATTTCAAAATGTGATGACTTTGCACGCTGCGACGAGGTGCCTGTTAAGCAGAATGTCTGGCAGCGGGCCAGGGATGTTGCTCGCATGGACTGCGAACGTCACATCTGGGACTGGGACAAGCAAACAACTGGCTTGGAGCGGCGCCACGAGACAATATGCCAAGTTCAACAGCGCAAGCCACCTCTCATCATCTCGCTGTTGTCATGGAGCTCAAACTGTATTTGCAACAATAGGTTTGGACATTGCTTCTAAGAGGCAATGAGAACACCTTCAATTGCAGCTCCCCCATGTTCTGTAATTATTATGTGTAATTAGGCGTTAGCAGAATATAACATTATGGTAAATTACTGGTTGTTGGCAAATTATGTGTTGGAATACACAAACTGCTATCATTACAAGTGAAAGGCAGTCTGACACGATCTATCCCTGTAAGTATTTCTTTATTTTTCAACAGGGTCAATCACATCCACCCAACTCGTCAAGAAAGTACGGAAGAGGAGAAGGATCTCAGCATAGCATCAGGCTGTGTTTTTCATTCTTTTTGCATGTCTGTCTAATCACAGGTTTTACGTCTTACCTTTCATGGGCTGAGGGCTGTCAAGGAATATATCCTCCCTCTGACTGCTGAAGTATCCGGCTCTCCTGAGGCTGAGGTGGTAAATCTGACTCCTCTGATTGGTGAACAACTAAATGAGCAAAGAGGAAGGTTAATATCAGCAAAACATTGTGTGCTTGGACTCTGTGTTATATCCATTGTGCTTCTTCTTACTGTTGCCCCACATACAGCAGGAGCCACATTTATTGGCACCACTAAATCCATCTAGAATCCTTTTTAGATGGATCCATCTAAAAACCCTTTTAGATGGATTTAGTCCACAGGGAATTGAGCATTGCAGTGCATAATTTCACACTGGATATTTTTAATAAATCAAATCTTTAATTTGGCTACAATTTATTCAATTGGGTGGGGTAAATTCATGTTAGAAAATAATGATTTCTTTAATGAAACAGCTGATTTAAAGTTAACAAAGTTTATGTAAATTAAGTTTTCACATTATTTATAGCTTTTCAGTCAGTTCAGAGTTTATACACTGCAAAAGGTGGTTCCAAGATGAATAATAAAACAATCTACTCATTTTCCTGTTGCACCAAGAGTAACATCTTGGGGTCAAGTCTCAGTAAGAGCGATTAGATGCTGTCTATGAGCCAATCAATATTTGAGAGTCATGCTGTAAAAACACAGTTTCTGTTGTAGTGCAACAAACATAAACATGGATTTTTAATATATGCTGCAAGAATTGTGAGTTTTGATTAGAACAGACAAATATTCACTTTCAGCAACAGAAACTTTAGGTATGATTAGAGTGAAACAGTGGATGAATATTTGAAAAAAAATACTCTTCATGTCCATTTTTTTGTACGGTAGAGGACTAATAATGCTGTGGACCAATTTTTCTTCCAAAGGCTCTGGGAACCTTGTTAGCGTTCATAACATCATGAACTCTTTGAAATAAAACTTACAGAGTCTCCATAATAACCATTAAATGCAATCTGTCATATCATCTCAAAACCTGTGGAAATAGCTAAAGTCAACTGAGATCTGAACTGGAGTTTAGTAAAACAAAATATCTGGAAAAGCCACAAATACTAACTGTAACTTATGGTGGAGAATATGTGATGCTTATCCAATGACCCTGAGATTCCTATAGGCAGTAGTGGGAACAGTAGAAATGAGCCAACAGTGGAGCTGACTTGGTTTTGCGGTTTGTCGTTGTAGCACTGCCCTCTAATAAACACCATGTTGGTTAGGGTTAGTGCAGTTCATTTTTATTTAGCGTTGCCCACCACTACCTACTAGAACGCCTTACCAGTTAACATTTTCAAAAACCATAAGATTTAAATAAAAACCTGATGCCCTGTGCAGAAAAACTGAACATAATCTTGTTCCTAACAATTCGTTAAAATTAGTTTTTTTTTTAAGTTGATAAGTGTGCACAAATTTCAGGTTTTTATTTTTACTTTATTTTTTTAAGAGCTTTTAGTGCAATATGCTTCTGCATTTACTCATCGTTTCCAGGCTTGCCAATAAATGTGGTCAGCACTGTGATAATGGGTCTCTTGTTAACTCATAAACAAAGGAAAGTTATTATTAAAAACAGCTGACAAACGAGCTTCAAACATAACAAGCGAGAGCTCAGTAAAGCAGTGGATGAAACAAATTGCATCACTGGTTATTTCTGGAAGGTTATTGTCCGAACTTACCGTCACCCCACTGCACTTGACAGTTGAGTTGTCCAGCCATATGGCCTCATAGCGCCGTCCTATTCCAAAGTCACACTCAAGCTTCTCCGTCTGTTGAGCAAGACACTTACTTTAAACAATATGGAGTATTTAGAAAACAACGGCCAAGAAAAATGTGATACTATGTGGCTCTCCAGATTTGAAAAAGAAAAGAAAAAAGGATTAAACAAATGCACAGAATCTTAATTTCTGGCAACAATCATCAACCCTGAGAAGGCACCAGGAAAATGAAAATAAAATTAATCCCATATTAACTGAGCTTGCCAGAAAAAGACTTTCAGATTTCATATTCATAAACATCTGGACTCCCACACCTCGGCAGCTCATCTGGGAGTCAGAATAATGAGTGTGAATTTATTTCTCCACAAAATAAGTGCCCTGAGTTCTCCAGAGTGGGGATATCTGAGACCATGGAGAAGCAGAGACAGGTAAGAGCAGCAGACGATAAGTGCTTAAAGTGGAAGAAGTCATTTGTCTGTGAATCCGGCCGGCTTAAATGGGTCTACTTTGATCGGCCTCTCCAGGACGCTGCTATTTCACGGCGCTTTCTGACACCGGAGACGGCTAATATTTATGGCAGCTGCACAGTTCTCCGTTTTCTGTGCTACTGTGGAAATTTCTCTGAGAGTCAGTCAGAGATGGGGTGTAAAAGATGAGAAACTTGTTCTGAATTTAATTTTTTTCTCTGTGGTGAAAGCGTGGGAATTCAAAAAAAAGATCCCGGGAGGATCCAAGCACCGGATAAATTTGATTGGCAGCACATTTCCTGCTCTGCTGACTTGTCCGAGATGAAGACATTGATCAAACAATGTCAGTCTGTATAAACTTTCATAATGAAGAGTAGCACGAACAGCTATCCTGAAGAAGTCTGTGTGTGTGTGTGACTCAATGTCTGTCACCATAGCAACACACCAGAAAGACAACGTGAGAGGCCAGCCGGGGTTAAGAGTGTGACCGGCCACGCCTGGCAACCAGTCAGCACTGGCATTTTGAGCAGATCTCGGAGTTGTGTCCTCATCCTCGTTGGTGCAGTGTCAGCTTCTGAAGCCCCTCGCTGCAGATTAACTGCATGAATGGGAGTTTTAACCAGTGATCTGAGAGGGACTGCCTGAATGAAAATAAACAAGAGCAAAATTAAGCTCCTGCTCCGAGTGTTGCTGCCCTGGGCTGAATGCACACGCTGTACAGTGTGCTGACAAAGACACAACTCATCATGGTTGGATATCGGAGGGTGAGCATGCTAAAACAGGCGAGGAACTCTTCATTTCATAAGTGATTCTCAAAAGTCAGATCATGGATTTCCCGTAAATAGTGTGACATTTATCTTGTGCAATTCCAGTGAAAAGACAAATCTGTTGGAGGGAATGACGTCAAAAACAAAAAGTCCCGGTTGCTAAGTGTGCAAACACCTACACTTTATTAAAGCAATATCTGCATTCAGTCTCATGTGCTAGAATTCTGTCAGCATCCTAACTTGAAAATATGTGATCAGGCAATGTGGACACCTGTTGTCCACATATAATTCAGGTGAAAACATCTGTCAGAGTTTTGCTTTTTTGTCTGAAAATACATTTTTTTGCATTTGTGGCCAGTTTGGTTTCAGCAGACCAAACAAAATCTCTGTCATGGCTTTAAGAAATTTGACCTAGGACTAGAATACGAGTACATGATAGCAAGAACCATGTATTTGGGAATATTTTCTTAATACTGTGATGTCAATACTGATTATAATTTGCTCACATTTTCCTTGCTCTTTCTTTCTTCACAATGTGACTTTTAGCATTTTAGACAGTAAAAAAATAAACATCCATTGTGGGCATCAAGGACACGTCCAGTCCATCCAATAGGCTAAATGTTATTGACAGATGTTGCTTGCATGACACATGAAATACAATATTCTTTGAAATATTGCACCCAAGAAGTCCTTTGTGATTGTGGCATTGCACAAGTAGGAACATCTGTAGGTCGATATAATCTGGAAGATTCATTTGGATGAAAATGCATCTGTCTTTTAAAGTTATGACTTATTTCAGACATATGGAGAATCCACAACATTGCTATCACATGTTAAACACAACCTGCACCTACCAGAAATTGCTGTAGCTATAGTCAACATTGCTAGTTTTAGCTTCTCTATTCACCAATATTGGATAAAACTTGTTATTATTTTAGAATTATCTGTTACTGCCTTTATTGTGCCATGACATATATAAACTGCAGTGTTTCTTTTTTTTTTGTAGCCTCTCCTGACTGATATCTTTGTACGATGACATAATATTGGTAACTAATAGATGCAAATGAGCCATGATAAAAAAAATCCTTCAAAGAAAATGAACATTGCTGAGAATGTGAACTCAAGAAACTAAATAAAAACATTTTAGTTTGGGATTGTGTACATTTTGTATAACCACATGATTAGATTTTTAATACGTTTCCCTTTGATTGATTTGCTTTTTGATTGAACGTTAGAGGATACAATCAAATTTCATGCTGAAAAAGTCACATTTTTATATTTTTTTATGTGATAGCAAGCATACATTGTAATGGTTGAGAGTCAATGTATTCTCAACAAGTAGAACACCCAAACTGGTTTCAGTCATCCATTGACCCCAATCCCAGAGCGAAAACATTCATCTGTTTTAGCCCAGCTTGAAGCAAAGACACCATATGCTTATCTTTTTCCAATCACATTCACCACATGCGGTTTCTGGAGACAGCCCAGCTCAGAGGCTGGAGGACATCTGACGTACCCCTTGGATGTTGCTCAGGCTCATGGTGAAGTCTTGGGCCATTCCTGAAGGTGATGGAGGAACCTCAGAGGGAATCAGGCTGGGACAGGAAGCAGCGCTCTGCAGTGGGTGATGGGGGAATTCAGAGGAGGAAGGAAGTGACATACAGGAGTTAAAGAAAACAATGGCTTCCTCTGCACCCTCTTCCATACATCCACCACCCAAAAATACCTGTCCTGTTTATCTGGACAAGCAGGAAATGAGAGGGTGAAGTCTCCCTTTGAGGGAAACAACAATGGCTTCAAATAGGGAGATGATGAAGGATTAGAAAAGCAGACCCACCGGACGCTGTGAGGCTGTCCGTTTTGAGCAGAGCAGGAAACGGCAGCCTACTTCCCGATGACCTCATGACCCATATTATAAAAATCTTATTTCACATTTAAACAGAAACTATAATTTAAATACATAAAGCAGCTTAAAAAAAGGCACCATTCTTTCATACTAATCTGATGGAGATTTACTCCATTTACTTTACAGATGCAATCGTGCTTCTATTACTCCGACTGTGTAAAACTCACGAGATATAAAACTAATCATTAAACACTCATAGCAATAAAAGGCTTAAGGAAAACACCAGTAGACCAGTGGCTGACCAGGGGAGCGAGAGCCGTGTCCTCCCCCTCCCATGTGACCCGACAATAAAAGAGTGTGAGCGGAGAGGGAAAATCTGCGGGGCCACACAGGCCATGGGATTTGGCTCAGCAGTAAAACTCTAAAGTCGACACAAATAGTTTGATAGCCGACTTAATCTTGATGTTGTCAGGAAAGCGTCCAAAGAAGGCTGGTAATAGTTTCCAATGAGGCTGGGCTTGTTATAGATAACTTTCCCTTTTTTGCGCTCGTATCTTGTTACTCTGTTTGATGTGCTTTTTTTGTTGTCGTTTTAGGGCACTTCTTGCACTTACACGGTTTATATTACTAAATATATATCTATAAAATTTATGTGCATGGGCTCCTACTCAAAAACATATAAAAGCAGGTCCGTACAGACGTTAAGGCGCATTGAATATACTCTTTCACTCATTCGCAAATATCTAGCAGAGAGTGAAACGTTAGAGCAGGTCATAGGAGCTTTAAAATACCACATTATCCTGTTATGAGTCTGTAAAAGCAGAATCTCTTGAGATTTTATAGCTGGTTTCAACATTTCTGCACACTGTAGTTGAGACACTGACACTGTAACCTCACGATGATTCACCACATGGCTGCTCTTGCCTAACCAGTCTGGACTCACATTATTAAAAGAAAACTTTTCTTTTTTACTGCCGAGTCTGGATTGTGTCTGAGGTTTGGGCTTGTAGGATACTGATATCATGAACTCCTCCTGGGATCTGTCTGGTTGATAGATTGGAGGGAGAATTACTCACTTCAAGCAGATTTGGCTTCGATTCATCTTTGCTTGAGAGGCATTGGTGGTGCTCTTGGTCCCAGTAGCACTTCCACCTTGTGCTCAAGCAGCTCATGCACCTGAAAAACAAAGATAGATACAGACGTATTCAAATCATATTACTATACCTCCAACTACACAGCCTGACCAAAAAAAAAAAATGTTCCCATGCAGTAAGCAAAGCTAAAGGTGGTGCAAACAAACATTAAAGTGGGATTTTTTCTTTGGTGGCAAAGTTTTCTTTGACCAGGTATCTTTTATTAGGATATTTTTGTAATAAATGTAGCTAAAGAAAAGCATGCCTTATGGTGGGGATGGTGTGTTCAGTTTGACCTACGTATTTTCCGGACTTTAGAGCGCACCTCGCTATAAGCCACACCCACAAAGTTTTTTTTTGTTATTTTTTAACTGGAAACGTACATATAAATCGGACCGTGCTATTTCAACGCCGAACTATGGATTCGTTCACGCCGAGTTTACACGCATCTGTACTGCCAATCAATAAATAGCCTTCAATGTAAATGCGGCATCATATAAACTTCTTCATGTTGTTTCCATGTTGAGGAGGTATGAGTTTGAAAACATTTCTCCGTCGTGCCTTCTGCTAGCATGCATGTGCTTATAAAAATTAGCACTTTCTTCTTTGATTTCTAATTTTGACTTCCGATGATTCACTTCCTGCTAAAGAGCCCCCTGGCAGTTGAAGAAAAATCTCCAGAAAAGCAGCACAGGGCTATAAGCTGCAAGGTTCAAAGCGTGGGAAAAAGGTAGCGGCTTATATTCTGAAAAAATGGTAAATATTTTCCTCTGACCGCATGCATTCTGCAGCACAATCGTGAACTTGTTCAATGTGTCAAATTAGGTGGCAGTACTCTATTTCTGATTATTTACTGAACAGTGCTCCATCAGATTATTGTAATAATGTTTGGCTTTACCGTGCTTCAAACTCTGCCCCTATTTCATGGAAGTTTATTTAGGGTTTAAGAGAAAAGGGAGAGACTTACAAAGACACGGTGCATTACTCATATACTCATTTCCAAAAATGAATAAAATTTCCTTTTACTTTTTAATCATGCATGTTTTGTATATAATCCCAACATGATGTATTACAACATGCATTGTATATTATCTAACATACTGCAACAGAAATCAAAAACAGAGGGAAAATATTCCATCTGGTTTGTTTTCACCCGCATATCATGTCCCTGTGATCGTCCCCATGTAAAAGTTGAGCATGAAGCCCACTCTGACTCATTTTGGAGAGCAAAACAAATGGGGAGGCTGAACTGATTACAGGCATCAAAGTGAAGCTTTAATAAAAGGAAGTAATGATTAGTCACAGTAGCAGACACGCTCATTCCACGGTCGCAGCTCAGCCGGCAGAGAGGTCAGGGTGGGCCAACTCAGCTGAGATCAGACTCTCTTGCTGCTAAATGATGATGCATGAGTACGCATGCCGTCTCATGTGTTTAAATTTCTGTGAAATCAGGCTCGGGTTTTACGGTGCCGACACGTAGCAGCTTTACCGAGAACATTTGCTAGATCATGCTCAGCCGATGTGTGCACAGCGAGCACGAAGGCTGGAAAAGCGGTTGAGATGATTAAAAAAAAAAGGTTTCTTCATGTATTGACATTTTTCATGACAAAGCGTTGTATTTTTTTTCAGTGAAATTTCTCGTTTTGAAGGATCGCTTCAAAATGAGTCACAGATTCAGCTTTAACTACAAGGAACTCGCAAATACAATAACTGCAAAGATGGATGGAGGAATTGACAGACAGATGGACAAATGGATGGACGGATTATAAATGGTTGGATGGATGTTTTAGATAGAAGGATGTTCAAATTCTGAAAATGGGAAATTGTTTCCATCCTCCAGGCCTTGAAAGCATCTAAGTCAACTCCTTTCTTTGTCATTCTGAGTTGTAACAAACAGAACGTTTGCAGATAATGGCCAACAATGTGGCTTCCAGATAAACCACCTAAATATACCGGCACTCTGTACATGTGTGTGTGTGGAGTCTGCATCTTTGAGTAGCCTCTGGGTAGAGACAGATGTCCCACACTAGGAAAGATGGTGCCTCCAATGATAGCAACACTCTGAGGGGGTCTCTAGATTAGACGGCGGAGGGTGTAAGAGGATGTGTAACTGTCTGTGTGTGTGTGTTCTGATTAAAAGCAGACGGACTCCTCCAGGCTGTTATCAGCTGCACTTTTCCCTGACTCCCTTTCTGTCCTACTAAAACACCTAAAAACCTCACCACCCACCCACATTTACATGCAGACTGTTTGCATACACACCACACTCTCTCTGTGCTCGACTGAAAGCTGACAGCAAACACCCTGTGAAACTGCTCACCCCTGGTCGTAATGACCACTCGCGTACACACTCGCGCTAAATACACACACTCTCAGGGTCCCTCCGTGGACACAGCGGTTAAACACACATCCTCAATCACACCTCTGTCAGAGAGAAACACATCCAGAAGAAAGCCTCACTCTCAGGGAGGGGAGTGCAAGTTAACCAACAGACACATGAGCGAGGAGAGGAAAAAAGAAAGAACTGAGATGTGAAAAGAAAAAGTGAAATGAAAAGAAAGTAAAGGATGAAACATAAATAGAGTAAGTTTGGGGCAGAGAGAGAAGTGCATGTTTAGTGCTTGTCCTTCCAGGCTGCAGAGCGACGCTGGAATGCTGCGGTCTGCTTGTCATTAACACTTTACCCAGTGATCACATTTAACCGTGTTCAGGGAGAGCTGTATAAACAGCGCTCACTCTCTCAGACAAACACGCATGCAAACTGGTTTGGCACCATTATATCATAAATGAACTTTACCGTGTGACTCTCAGAAGTGTAAATACTATCTGTTTTCTTCGTTTTTAACACATTTCTCCTGATTCGTTACATTTGGAACAGCTAGCCGGCTCGTTCAGCCAAATACATTGTATGAAACCTTTCTTCATTATTACACTTCTGTTAATTTTCTGGACTCAACAAAGGAGGGAAAAAATCAACACAATGAAAAATATTGGACAACATTCAGTCAGCGGAGGCCAAAATATTTAGAATTCCTGGCAACAGATATGAGATCCAAACTTTCCAAATAAATAACCTGCGACCATGTTAGGATATAGATAAATTAAAACTGCAACTATGTTGATTTTCAAGCACTTACACATTGTCTGTTCTGCAAAAACGGCTTGGTGTGAAATTTTCTCTATCTTTTCACTATTTTCTTATTAAATCTACATTAGTCCTACAGATACAATAAATTTGTGAATTTTTCACAATTACTTATTTGTGCTGATGCAACTCAGAAAAATGAATAAGATAATTAATTTCAATAATTTAGTTTAAAACTAGATTTAGCTGAAGCAAGTTTCCAATTGTAGTTGAGAGATAATAATATTGCTATTTGTTAAATAATTTATATTTGTGAGATAGTTTAGGTCTATAAAGTTTTATTATTGCAACTTATAGCTACTGTAAAACTCAACTTCCTCACATAAGATGAATATAAAGATTATTTTATAATGTTATGTGACAAATATGTTATGTGAAAACGGCTAAAAAGAAGGGACATTTCGGAGAGACCACAGCTCTGTCCATGACTATCAATAGAAAGTCAAGTGAAAGGAAAAACTGAAGCAGAAAAAGGGGCAAAAGCTTCATGAAGATGGGGGTTTATTTCTATAAGGTACCACTGACTAAGAACTGATTGTATTTACTGTACAATACGAGAATATTTTGGTAGACATAGTTTCTGAATAAAAAGCATTTCTCATTATTTGGATTTGGATTGCATGGGATGCACAGTGGTGCAGTTGGTAGCACTGTTGCATTGCAGCAAGAAGGTAGTGGCCTTTAGTCCCAGCTGGGGTCTTTCATGGAGTTGATATGTGCATGGATGGATTCTCTCCAGGTACTACAGCTTCCTTTCACAGTCCGAGAACACTTAACCATTAAGCTGACTGGTCTCTATATTGTCTTTTCGCGTGAGTGATTGTTTGTACTGTGTTGCTATGTGATGCACTGGCGACCGGCCCAAGATCCACCCTGCCTCTTGCCCAATGGCTGCTGGAGAAAAGCACCAGACTCCTTTGCAAAGTTCTAGACAGTGGATGGATTGTGATTTTTATAAAAATCTGAGTTTTAGGTTTTCATTAGATATAGTCCATAGTCGTAAAAATTCACAGAGATAAACACTGGAAATGTATCACCCTACTTGCAAAACAATATATAACACACGACTTTCACTGTTAGTTTAATCACTGCAATGACTCTTTTCTGTGGCATTCTGACTTATTCAAATGAATCAAAGCAACATTTGTGTTTAAAGATCACAAGTAATGACACTATGCCTGCATTCTGAAATTAATTTTGTTCATACCAGAGGAGTTTGTACTCAGCTAGCAAATAATCATGTTGTCAATTAACTTTATTACTGAAACGAAATGAGCTTTATAAAAGCGCATAATTTCATTCAAAGTGTGCAGAATAAAAAGTCTAATGCCTTTGGTTCTAAAAGCATTTCATGTCAGACGTTACTTAAATGAAACATAATAGCCTCAGTTAGCATAAAACAGAGGAGGATCTCTGCTTTAAAACCAAATAAAATCCTTTCTTCAGAAGAAGAGGTTTTCCTTTCTCATCCTTCAAGACTTTGATTTATCTATTAGCAGAGTGATGACGCTTTTCATAAAAGAAAAGCTCTTTTATGTGGTTTCATTGGCTCTAAGTGTATAACAAAACCCACTGTTTTAAAAAAACAGCATGAAGTGAATGAGATCAGATAGAGCCCAGCAGTTCTGCACCTCTCTGCGTTATGCTCTTCCTGTGCGAACGGCACTTTGCTCATTATCACCTCCGACAAACCGCCGTCTAATTTCACACTCCTGGACCCCGCCGCATATTGGGTGCAGTCTCACACACGTACACCTGCAGCCGCTGTGTTCACACCTTGAAACTACTTTCAAAAAGTGAACAAAGGGAGGGGGACACCAAAATGTTTTTTTTTGGGGGGGGGGGGTGAGCGGAGGGGTGGATCTCTGTGAATCTGTCAAACACACTCAATGCACATGGATGAGGCTCTCGGGATCAGATAGAGAAGATCCTGAAACGTGGTCCAACATGCAGGAGGATGCCAGCTGGAATGCCTCCACATTTTGAGGAAAAACCCCGCCGCTGTGACAAGGACATCCAAGTCAAAGTCTTTAAGAAAAACAAACACGGGTGTGATCAACCCAACATACATATCTAATTTCTTTTGGCTTAACATTTACAGAATATTAATCCCGCATTTGATCCCGCACTGAGGAAACCTTGCGCACACCAAACACACCACAATAAGCCCTGGGAGAGGATATGTTGGCTGTGTTAACGCAGCATGGCCTAAATAAAAAGCATTTGATGAAGAGACGAGGGACGTGGAAGAAGAAGAACAAACACAGAATTGAGGCTTTGCTTTGTCTTTATTGTCCAGCTGTGTGTGCAGATCTGAAGCAGCACTGAGGCAAAGGCTCGATATTTCGGTTCAGGTTTTCTGTTTGGAGACTGCTACAAGAGCAGTTTGTTGGTGTTTAGTCTCTGTTAGGAGGGATTGTTTAGGGGAATTTATTATAAGCCTTGTCGTTAAAACGTGGGAAAGTGGAGAGGATATAATCAGATCAGGTAATTCAATAAAAGCCGCAGGCAGAGAGAATAAATAGTCTATTGGAAATGAATGTTGTACCCAATAAATAGCGCAAAGTATTTACTAATAAAGTGAAAGTTAGATTTAATAGGTTGTCTTGCAATGTGGTTTACATATTTATTCGGATTTCTGTCCTTTCAGAAAACACAGATCAGAGCCACAGCTTTGTGCAAAACTTTTAAACCAAGGAAGGGTCTTCTTAAGGTAGTACTGGACCTGTTCTTCAAAAAACCTTCATAAGTTTTGATTTCTTATGTCTTTTTTTTACTCATTTTGGCAGATGTTAAAGTATAAAACTATTGTAGAAGAATTGTTACAAGAGACTTTAGGCTAGAAATCCAGCTTCAACCAGAACAATGACCCTAAACACACAACCACAGCTGAAATGAAATGTTTTAGATTGAAAAACATTCATGTTTTTATTTTTTATTTTATTTTAATTAACCTTTGTTTAACCAGGGGAGTTATTATTAACACATTTTTATTTACAATAATGACCTGGCAAGGAAGGATGGTCCAGTTAAAGTCCAGAGCAATGTCTCATCCTTAAATTCTCAAATATTACAAGTTTTCTGCTCTTTGGAACTACATTATCTTAAACTATTTTAGTATTTACTACTTTTAAAAGATTAAACTAAAAATCAGGGAACAATTATCTATTTCTAACAAGATGCTGGTAACTAAGTGCCAAGAGATACAATTTAAAGTTTTATATAAATGTGTCAGGTGAATTAACAAGAAAAGCAAACCGAACTCATTCCTTTAAAAAAAAAGGTGGAAAGAAGAGAAAAGCAGCCAGTTAAAAAAATACTTTAAAGCTGTCAATGCTGTGACAGCAAATAATCATCAATTTACATCTCAGACCCAAAATTTTCATTTGGATGAAATGCTAACTAGTAATTTAAGACGTTAAACTGAACATCAGGTAGTTGGAGCTTTTTTAAAAAGTGTCTCAAATGGAGAAGTGTGAAACCCACCAGTGTCGTCGTTGACAGCATGCCATCGCTATGTGCTGTTCATGTGAAAACCTTAATTATACTTTTAATTAAAAACTAGAAGGGAGATCTTTTTATACTAGAATCTGAGGAAGAAAGTAGAAAGATGTCAAAAGAGAAGCAAAATTATCGACAGAAGAAAAAATAAGGTGCATAAAAAAGAGCTGTGACACAGAATCATCAAATATTGGCCAAGAATCACAAACTCTGAGATTGTGACATGAAATGTCTGACTTACGACGTCTTTGGGTGTATTTGTCCGGTTCTCTCGCAGTCGTAGATGATGAAGCTCCCAGAAACAACAGACGTGCCATTCACCTTTATCGCCACCGAAACAGTGAGGTGATCTGCAGAAACAAAGGCCGCATGTGTCAAGCTCTGCAACATTTGGAGATGGTATCGCTCTCATGAAGCAAAATAGACGGCACCAGACTCAGACCCTTTTCTGCATTATGAAAGATGAGAGCGGAAATTACATTTGTTCTATGCTAAAAAAAGGAAAAAAAATGAATGTGCCTGACAAATGGATGGTTCACCTGTGCCAGGGGGTATTGGTTGGTAGTTTTCTGGTGGAAGGAGGGGGCAGGTCTGGATCTGGAGACCGTAGACTGTGGCAGCGGTGGAAACCCCGGGCTTGTACTCACACTCTACCTTCGAGCCAATCAGATCGGGAATGCTGCCGTTTATTAGGATGCCAACAGCCTGCAGCGAAAGAAAAAAAAATAAACAAACAAAAAAATAACAGATATAGGAGCAGAAACATAAATAGCTGCTCATGTTGATCAAAATTAATTAGATTTTTAATTTGCCGTGCCCGCAAATGTGTGTTCTGGTTGAGTTTATGCGCACACGTTCGACGAGAGAGGGCGGAGGATGTTGGCGCCACTTCAAGATTGCTCAGGAGATCAGGCAGAAAAAGAGAAAAACTACCATGTGATGGAGAAACAGATGGCAGAGTGCTAGAATCACATCTAAATCTGCAGAAAGTGATGAAGTATGACAGATGTATAATGAGAAACATAACACCTCGCTGACATCTCTGAATTTTAGTTAAATGAATTCAATATGAGGGGCAAAAAACAGGTAGGATGAGGGTGGAAGTTTAGAGAAAGGATCTCGGACTGGAGGGAAACAAATCAGCGTCTCAGCAGGTAGGAGTTGAGGTGGTCAGCGGCTTGTGCTGACAAGTCTCAAAAATCTGCCCCATTGTTTGCTGGAGTCGTTCATTTCCCCCGCTCGGGCCCTGACTTCCTGCCTCCTGCTTCCTGTTTGCGGAGACAACCTTGAGCTGGGCTTCCTGCCGTTGAATCAGCCGTTTGGTGAAGCAATTATGGCCTACGGAAGACCAACCGCCCCCCAACAAGCAAATATTCACAATTAATGAAGCAATTAATGACCTGTCGTCTCCGCCTTCCATCAAATTACGCTTGGTAATTAGAGGTCAAATATATTCCAAGTGGCAGAGATCAGTGATCTAATCACGGCATTGTTATCTCCCTGTAACATGATGCACTGATGAGAAGAGATTATTGAAAACAACAGTTTGCATGTCAGACCACTCAGGGAATCTTTGAACCCAGATATATTATCCTGCCAAGAATGATTAAATCTGACTGGCGCTGTTAAAGAAGCCCAGCAATGGCACCAAAGAAAAAAAACACCCACTCGGATTAAGAAAATGGTAAAAATCTGCATTATTGAGGTGACTACTTATAACAAATGGATGACAATGATGGAACATCTGAAAATTTGCTCAGACCACAAAACTGCCAAGCAACAACCCTGGACCCAAAAACAAGTCAAACCTAGACAAATTCATTCCTACTGCACATTTCAGCAAGTTTTAAGTGCTTTACACCATAAACACATAATGTAGAACCAATTATGAAATGAGAAACAAATCTTTAAAATCATCAAGAATAATCATCAAATATATTAATCAAGTTTCTGTTTTTATTAATCAAATGCAACTCTAAACAGCTGGGTTTTTGGTGTAGGTTTAGTGTGTTTGAGGGTCAGTGTCTCTGGATCTTGGCGGTTTTCTGGAAATTTATTCCAAAATAGTGGGGCATAAAAACTGTGTGCTGCATCTCCATGTTTGGTTCTGAATCTGGGGATGTAGAGTAGACCAGGAGAACCAGAAGACCTGAGTGGTCTAGATGGTTGATACAATGACAATATGTCTTTAATCTGCTTTGGTGCTAGTTTATAAACTAACAAAAACATGTTAAAGTTTATTCTTAGAGCTACAGGAAGCCAGTGGAAGCACTTTTAAAACTGCGCTCATGTTCTTTATTTTTCTAGTTTTAGTGAGAACATGAGCAGCAGCATTCTGGATCAGCTGCAGCTGAGTGACTTTTTAGGCAGACATGCCTAAAAAGGCATGTCTGCCTAAATTGTTTATTAATCAATGCAACTAAACATATATGCATGGATGAGCTTCTCAAGATCTTGCATTGACATTAGTTCTGTCATCCTAGAAATGATCTTCAACTAATAGAAGGCCAAATTTGCAATTGTTTGTATGCGTCTCTGAAGATTCAGGTCTACAACTACACCCAGATTTTGAGCCTGATCACAAGTTTCTAGCTGTAGTAATTCTTTATTGTTCCTTTGTAGGTCCAAAGGTAAAGCACCAAATACTTCCAAGTTCAACGGATGTTTGCACCAGTCTGGACAAAGATGTTTTGTGATAAAATGTTATGATAAGACCTTGGCCATAATGGCAAGAAGAATGTTTGGAGGATGTGGCTTTCAAGAGTAAGAATGCTCTTACTCTTCACTGTCAGGCATGTTGGTGGCTGTGTCATCCTGAGGGGTTACATTGTACAAAGTGGGTGGAATAACATCCACTTCAGCACTTTGACAATTTGTGTCCAAAGCGGACAAGGTGTCTGCCATATCAAACCCTATTGGAAATTTAAGGATGAGATTTAAAAGAATAGCATTTGCTTAGAAACCAATTAAAATTACATAAACTCCAGAAGAGTGGTCAAACACCCAGCCAGAACTATGCAAGAGGCTTGATCATGAATACAACAAACATGTGGTTGGGGTATAGTTTGCTTACCAACATTAGCCGGACTGCATGTATAATTTTGACCCTTTAGAGAAAAAATAACCTTGTGCATCCAGATTTTCTTTATTAAATTATCGAACGTGTTTGCTGTATAGCCATTAAACCCTGAAAAAAAAGTATTAAAACCCCCACAAATACGACATTCTTGCCCAGTGAGAGGTTTAGAGTATGTATTAATATCTTGCTGTAACTCTATGTTCCCAACGGAGCACTTGGCTTTTAAACGGCAGGGTCTTTTTCAATTATCAGACTCCTCTCCTGTGGAACCAGATGCCTGTGTTTGTTTTTGAGGCAGACCCCCTGTTTACTTTTAAGATTAGGCATAAAACTTTCCTTTTTTGAAAGGGATGATAGTTAGATAGTTTATCTTGATCCATCTCTGTCGTTATAGTCTTCAGCTGCTTTTTCTACCCATAGACAGACTTTATCCCAGTGCCTCTTTGCATATCTTTATCTCATTCAGTCTCAAGTCCCAGCTGACTATCCGGATATCTGGATATCCGGATATCTACCGGATATCTAAACTGTAGATATCCGTTTAGACTAAATCTGGTTCTGATAGAAGTTTCATCCACATCAGGAAAAACTTCTGCTCTATTTGAAGAAAAGTAACCCAGTGGCTGCCACCACCATGTTTTACAGTAGGTGTGACCTCCTTTAATGATGCACAGACCTTTTTTTTTAATAACAAACATACCTGGCTTACTGAGACCACAGCATATCCTCATGCTGGGTTTAGTGCAGTGGTCTTAAACCGTCATCTTTGAGAATCAGTGTCCTTCAACTTTTAGATGTGTCCCTTGTCCTACACACTTGAATTAAATCGCTAACTGCCTCCGTGGCCTGCAGTCAGGCTCTACAGACCTCGGCTAATTAGCTAATATTGGCGCCAGGTGGGCTGAAGCTGAGAGACATTTAAAAGTTATCGGACACCAGACCTTGATGGCTGCAGTTTGAGACCACTGGTTCAATGGTTTCATGGGGGGGGGAAGCTTTTGTCTAGAAACCCGACTTCTCAGTCCAAATTTATTGGACGCATCAGGATAGCTGGACTTCATTTTGGGTCAGATTACTTACAATCCAAACCACCTTAAATTGTTAGATGTTCCAAAACAATGTTAGGAAAGTGCAAAATTTCAGTACTGCACACAATCCTCATTCCAGGGTTGCATCTTTAATCACTGAGTGAGTGAAAGACCTGAGAGGGCAAAACAGATATTTTAATTCACATTTGGCTTGTTTGTTTAGCAGCTGTGTGCCACTTATTTCCGCACAAAGAGCTCCCATGTGATTCAGTGCGGCAAAGTGCATTTAGACTGAGGTGCTATCAGAGCGGTGACCGTGAACAAAGGCAGTACTGCTGTAAATCAGAAAGCTAAACAAGCAGATGAATGTCAGCTTTACTAAAAAGGAGAAGGTGGCATTAAAAGGAGGGGGGAGGGGGGGAGGGAGCTGCAACATCAAACGGCAGAGGTCCGATCGTATCAGCCGAGTTATAATAATAGGGCGGGCAACGGCAGAGGTGGTGTCAGATTATAAATGTGTGTGGGAAAAATCTGCTTTAAATACAGTGACCCCATTACTGCCATTCCTTGCAGCTTATGACAAGGTGATGGCAACAAGGGGGGGAGAAAAAGAGAGAGAAAGAGAGATAACAGTACCTCGATTTTTGCAGAGATGCTGATCTCTGGGGGGGTCAGGGTGATGGAGGGACACTGCTTGGGGCCTTCACCCAGCGTGATCCAGGAGCGAGGCAGCAGCCCTCGGGCACACTCGTTCTGGATGGTGCATCTAGATAGAAAGAGGCAAAATATGATTCGCATGCATATTGCCTTATCACATCACATCTCACTACGAATTGCAAAGGTTTTCCCACTTACTGAGATTCATGACATTTTGTCACAGTGCAAACACAAACCTCAATGTTATCGTAATAGGATTTCTTTCTGATACAGTCCAATGCATTCTGCAGCAGTCACAAAGTTTTAGGAAAACGATGTTTGGTGTGCTACAGTTTTGTGAACAGTTTTGCATTTGTGTTCTTCAAAACTGACTCAGTATTTGTAGATCTGTGGTTTTCCTCTTTGGCCTCGACCAGATTGGCACATCCGGTGACTGAAACTTGTTCTTCTTTTCGAGATAACTCATCCTCAGTTAGATTGAGATCTGTGACCAGAAGGTTTCAAGTCCTGCCACAGACTCTCATTTGAATTTTGATCTAATTTTCACTGAACAACTGTAATGTATTCTAACAAATCCTGAATATGATTTTATTGGATTATAGATCTGGTTGTATCATTTGGGTGGTTGTCTTTATGAAAATAAGTCCACAACCCTAAACTGAAGTCTTACTGTCTTTAACATGTTGCCTCTGAGGAATTAACTTCATTTAACTTTCCTTCAATTCCAACAGGTTTAAAAGGTTTCCACAACCCTTAGTATTAGTATCATGTTGACAAGATAACACTGTGATTTGAATTGGTTGTGCTGGTACAGAGACACATCTAAAGCATGCAGGACAGGGGGGCCCTGAGGACTAATCTCTATGAGGGATAATGATAATCTTTTGCAATCTTAAACCTGGCTTTAAACATCTTCACACCCTTCTCCTTTACCCGACTGCAAAGTTCCTTGGTCTTCATGATGCTATTTGTCCACCAATGTTGTCATCGTGCCAGTTATTTTAGGTTTAATAACTACACTCTGGTTTTAGCATCACAAAGTGTGAAAAAGTTTAAGGCGTTTGATTAATTCTGCAAAGCACTGAGACAACATGGCCACATAGGCTTTAAGCTCCACCTTGCTTAGAAAACTCTTTCAGTCCCATTTGACGCTATGATCACATATAATAACCGCTTGTCATCGCTGCATCTTGTAATTGAGAGCTGTGCATGTGTGAACGCAGAGCTTTACGGTCAAAATTTAATCCTTTGTGAGGAAAGCACGAACTTTTCAGTTTCTATTTCATTCCAAAACTTGTCAAAGTCTCACCGTTGGGTTTCACGGTCTGCTTCCCGCAGATTTATGAGGTGCTCTGGTCTCCTAATGTCACATTCAGACCTCGGCTGTCAGTTTGCCTGGCTCGGCACAGGAGACCACTTGACTCTAGGTCATACGCATTGCTATGGTAACCCATCCGGCAGGCGCCAAGATCAGGAACCAGTCGCAGATATCAGAATAACAAAAACTACCAGACTGGGACTTAATCTGCATGAAGCAACAGTGCATCCATGAATCTGCATGCTTGTTTCAGGGACACATTTAAAGCTGCTCGTCTGTAAAATAACAAATTCCTGGTACAGGAAAGATTGTGAAAGGCCATTCGACAGGCAACATGGCCTCACACTTTGACTTGTGTTTCACTAATGAACTTCAATGTTGGCACAGAGTTCAGTTCATCTGTAGCTCTGACTGAAAGGACAAAGTGACCTTTCAGTCAGAGCTACAGAAGAATCAAAAGAGGGGCCCATTTGGTGTCCTCCTCACATGTCCCATTATAAGCTTGGCACATCCCACTTTCCTTTCACACTTTGGTGGTTGTTTTAAAGTAAAGTGTGTGGCCATGTGCCTGTAAGTGTGAGGATTTGTGTTCGAGGAAAGTAGACATCCAAAATCTCAGTCCCACTGGCACTTAGGGACCTGGAGGGTCTGTGAGGTCAGCAACTGAGCTAAAAATAAAAATGATGGGTCTGGAAGCAATGTGAAAAAAAAGAAAAGATACCCAGACACAAACAAGCTCATAAACTCTGAACGCATTCTCAACGGTCCCCACTGAAGGGGATTTTGTTCACCCTCACAATGCACACAGGATGATAATTACCACTTGCTTTGGAATTTCGTAAAGCTGCTAAGACGATGACTAAGTTTAAGAGGGCAGACATCAGTGAGAGGACAAAAAATGTTTTGATAACTCCAAAACTGATTGGCACAGTCTTGGAGTTTTGCAATGAATCAGCCATATTATCTTACAACAACTTTAATAAAATGTTTATGTGAGCTGTGCCAAAGCACAGCCTTCATGGTTATTAAAGGCTTAGCTGCACAAAGGTAGGAATACAAGCAATTCCAATATCATTTTAGCTCATTAACTCATTTAATTTACCCACATTGTGATGTTTTAAATACCTACCATGACTTAATGCCCGTATAAGCATCAAAGGCCATCTAACTGTCTAAAGCTATTACTGATGCATCATATGGGAATTTATTGCAATACAAACATTACCCTTAACCAAATGTTGCATCTGAGCTGTCCTTTAAAAGGACAGCTCGATATTGTGCAAGCTGATGTTAAATTAGATGCTGCTTATTATGCAGTTTTATGAAAAGCATTGCATTTTCTCTTATCTTGAGCCACATGTCTGCTTATAGGATAGATAAAGTCAGCAGTGAATGCAGCAGCCCACTTTCACCATGGTCAGGATGATGATACCAAGGCAGTCTTCCATGGCCAAACAGTAAAAATGAATATACTTTATTAATTAAAAACAACTGATGAGTAGAAAAGAGAAAAAGGGCTTTTTGTCCTCACTGCTCAACCTTTGAATTTCTATCCCCCATCCATCAATATTCAATAAAAATTTCAACTCCTAAAAAGATTTTTCTCGAGCCATCCCAAGATTAACTTGGTCCCTATCTTGTCTAAAAAAAAGTCTTAGTCTTATGAGATATATTTCTTCCATACGTCAGTATGTAACTCAAAGTATTTAGGTCGCTGGATATGATGAAGGCGACTTGATGTAGTTCCAACCAAGCACCAGAAAGGGAATAAAAGTGTTTTGATTTTGGAATATTTGTTAGCACCATATGGGCTGATCGTAGTATTTCTGAAAATGCTGCTGTTCGGTGAGATTTTCATGCAGAATCATCTCTTTGGTTTGCAGAGAATGGATGGAAAAAAAGTCAAACTATCCAGTGAAAGGCAGTTGTGGTAAAAAAAAATATGGCTCTGTAATGTCAGAGGTCATGGTCAGACTGTTTCAAGATGATAGAAAGGCAACCACAGCTCAAATGACCGCTCCTAAAAACCAAGCTATGCTGAATATCATCATTGACCTTGCAAAACTGAGACATTTTGACATTTGGTGTAAGAAACCAAAGAGCATAGATCCAGATGTATTATTATTAAGAAAAAAAAAATCACTATTAGATGCTGTTTACGAGATCATCCTCCATGAAAAAAACTTTTACCACCTGTGTCTTTAATATCCCCTTTCTGAAAAATGCCCAGTCGCACTAGTTTGCCAGTTGATCAAAAAATGTGAACTCTTGCTGACTGGTCCCCAGCAGGAATCCTACTAATGTGTTACATTATGACATACTGTAGCTAAGTACAGGGGGAGCTGTGAATGTATGGTTATTTTCCTTCTTCCAGTCTAAAGAGACAGGCTTTAAATCGCAGCGCCTTCCATGGGTTGGGTACATTCAGTTCAAATCAAACAGAGAGGCAGGCTACCATGCTTGCTTCTACTTACACCTACTGCTAATTTAGAATCAGCAATAAACTGAATGTGACTGTTTTTGGAAGTGGAAAGAAGCCATAAAAAACCCACAAAGGCTGAGGCAGAACATGCAAACTCCACACAGAAAGTCCCTAGGCCAACCGTCAGTTTTCTCACTGTGACATTGCTAACCACTGTGACAGCGTCCCTTGCTTTCAGCCCGGAAGAATATATTTAGTTCATGAAATAATGTATACATTTGATCTTATAAGTGCTGAATGTGTCCTAATTCGACAAAACTGAAGCACGGATCCAGAAAATTTTATTTTACATCTCAAAAGAAAAGGAGCATGAACAAACAGCAAAAAAAGAGAAAAGAAACTCTCATTTCATTATCTTGAATTCATTTGTAAAATCTATTCACACCTTGCTAATTCAAACAACAATTTGCTATGCTGCACTGTGGAGAAATTAAGTCAAATAATTTCACTTTCCTCTGAAGCACAAATACAGACAGCATTGAATTTACACAAACTCTGCGCCACTTTAAAAGATGTTCAAAAGTTCAAAACAACTCCTCGAAACAACAACAGTCATCTTACCCTTCAAATCTAACTAGCTTCCCTGTCTCTGCAGCAGTAGCCCTCCCACCACCATGCTTGTGCGCTTTCACGCTTGTGGAGATCTTCAGATCTCCGCAGAGGGTCGCACAGAAAAGTTTCACTCTAAGATCTGGTTTCAAAAAGTGTCGGTGTGAGACACTGTGATCACCGGCGACAAGTTAACGAGGCAAACCTGTTGCGGCTTTACTGAAGAGTGGTGCAAATGGGGCAGCAGTTACTTTTTCACCACCGATAACATTCCCTCAGCATGATGCCAACACCACTATGCTTCACGGTGCAAGAAGTTCATTGTTCTATTCATCTGACTAGACCACTTGCTTCCACCATCTTCTTGTTTCTTGTAGTTTGCATGCCGCAAACTGCAAATCTTACAGCATTATTTAAACAATAGCTTTCTCTAAGCCACACTTCCATAAAGGCAAGATTTTTGAAGTGCACTACTAATAGCTGTCCTACTGTTAGGAGAGGAAAACAACAAACTCACTCATAGTGGGTTTTTTTTCTTTCCTAAAATGTATTCACACCTTGCCTGCTAATTCAAACAGCAATTTTCTCAAACACTGCACTGTGAAGAAATTAATTCAAAGCACTTCACTTTCTTTTGAAACACTAATACGCACGGCGATGAAAATACAGTTCTGACATGCAAACACTCGTCCTCTCCCTCTCCACACTCTGCCAGACTTTAAAAGCTTTTTCAAAAAAGCTCCTTTAAAATAAACAGAGTCAACATTTTCAGCTAAAATATGACCTGTGAAAACTCATCACCCCCCAGAGTGTCTGAAGAGGTGGGAAGCCGGTGAAGCTGTTAAACAGCAGCAGAACATATGAGCTTCTGAAGTGCTCACGCCAACACAAACGAACGCTGACACACACACACACACACACACACACACACACACACACACACACACACACACACACACACACACACACACACACACA
>CAEGAF010024644.1:0-17347 GCA_903067075.1 Micropoecilia bifurca
TTATGTTTTGTGATCAACACTACACTGGTGTTACTTTTAATATATTTTAACACTAACACCGTTGTAATGTTAATGTGACACTGTATTATTGAATTTAACACCAGCTGACTTAGACACATATAGACACTTTTGGGTGTTAATTCAGCACTGGCATTTTTACTGTGAAGGTGTCTGATATGGCTGTGGTGCAAAGTCAAGTTTCCTTTAAGTAGTTTTTGATATAAACAGCATTTTCATAGCAACTGAAGGCAACATTACTTGATTGTGCTATAAAATGGCAATATATGTCTTACATTTTACCCACCGCCATGCTTTAAGAAACAGTCATCTCCACACTAGACCCCATTTTGTCAAACCTTCAACAAATTGAGTCAAGCTTCTTTTTTTTCTTTTTTTAAGCCACACACTAAACATTTAGCTCTTAATTCATCAGTGACAGAAGGTGAGACATGAATACCAAAGACCACAATATGTGGCTTTGGGCATCATTATGCATATCACAACATAGCATTGAGTTAGGAAGGAGTTAATATTGTAAATTACATTATGGCCTCTGTCTGCCCTTTCTCATCTAATCCACTCTTCTTATTACATCCCTCCATCCCATCTCCGATATCCTGCCTCAGTTCCGTCTCTCCTTCCTCTTGTTAGCTCCCCTCTCTCTCCACAGCTTCCTGTCTCCTCCCACCCTTTTTACTCCTCCCCTGGTGTCCATGCGCCCGGCCCCTTCATTAAACCCACTATGAAAGAGACGTCTATTTTGCTGGCAGTCACTCCACCAGACTTCACAGGAGGCTCCCTCACAAACAAGGAAACCCCAGACGCTGACTCAGGCTTGGAACAACGGGATCGAGCCGGCTGCCAAATCATAATCCCTTTACTTCTGGGAGAAACCTCAGTTTCCTGAATATCTTTTTTCTAAACTAACATGGAGCTCCACGGGGTGCATAAAATCTTTCATCCAAACCACCTTGGCGAGGAGAAGCAACAGATGCTGAACCTGAACCGACGCCTTGAAACCTACCTTGGTCGGGTCAAATGTCTAGAGGAGGAAAATGAAATGCTTGCAAATGAGATCAACGTTTTGAGGCACAACAATCAGGGGACCCTGACACGCAGGAGGGGATTAGAAGAGGAGCTGAGACGGGCGAGACTGGAAGTGGATGCAGCCTGGAGGGAGAGGGTCCTCACAGAGGTGGAAGTTCAAAAACTGACTGAGGAGATACAAGCCCTAGAGGTTCAGAGACAGATGGAAGCTGAGACCAAACTGCTGGCGAAGACAAAGATGGAGCAAAGCAGGAAGGAGCTGGAAGACGAGCAGAGAGCACAGATCTGGCTCAGGGAGAAGGTCAACCAGCTGGAGCATGAAATGAAATTCCTAATTCAAACCCATGAAGAAGATGTGGCCCACCTGGAGGCCACTCTGTCCCAATCCAGAGCCGAAATGCTTCCAAACCGGATTCACAGGAGCAAACAGACACCAGACCTCCTCAAGATGGGGCATGAGTTTTCCCAGAGGGCGACCAGAGCTTGGCAGGAGGCCTCAGAGGCCTACCAGGGCCAGTTAGCGCAGCTGGAGGAGTCGCTTGATCAGGCCAGGAGTCGTTTGAGTCAGGTTTGCTTGGAGAAACGTGAGAGCCAGCTGAAACTTCAGACCTTGGAGAAGGAGATTGCCTCAGCTCAGGACGTCAGGCTACATCTGGAGAAGAGTGTAGCACAGCGCAGGGAGGAACACTGTCAGGAGATCCAGGAGCTCGGGGTGAGTAGTCTGTTCTGGTTTGGATGGAAAACTCTCACATTATATCTTGGATTTTTAATCCTTTGTTTTTTTCAAACCTAAGAAAACTCAATTTAACATCCACAATTAGTATTGTTTAGTTATTAAGCAATGCAGTCAAGTTATTCCAATCGACTCTCTGACTTGCATCAATCTCCTGGACAAGCATGTAGCGACAGTGGAAGGTGAAATGCCCCTTTAACAAGAAGGAACCTCCAGCAGGACTAGATCCAGGGTCATCATGAGGAATCGCTTACCACTGCTTGAAAAAGACAACATTTGCAGAGCATAGATTCAAAAACACATAAGTACTGATCCAGGGGTAATTTTTATGTAAAGGAAAAAAGGATTTCAGGATACAAAAGCTAAATGTTGATAGAATTTAACTTATTTATAAGATTCCACAAAATGTTCTTAAGTTTTCTCATATCTGTTGCTGTTTGGATTTTAAAATAATCACGAAAAAGCATTTTACCATTTTACCACTCTTATGATGAAATTAATATGACTAGTCATACAGACTTTACATATAATTTTAATTAATTGAGGATAGAACAAGTGCTGCTTTGAGTTTTTGCATTCAGCAGATTGTGGAACTGGGTTGTTTCTATCTGAGAAGACCTCTAGAGGGACGTGCAATGAGTCATTCCCAGCTGAGAAAATAAAGTGACAAACCACAGCCTAATGTGAATTCTTCTTAATTAGCAAATGGAGTTTAGACTTGTCTGCTGTTGTGTGTTAATGTCTTCTGACTTGACATATTCTGAAGAGATTTACTTAATAATTAAACACTTGTTAATGATACAAATATTAATCTAAAGCATTTTAATGAATACATTTCATCCAAAGGTTTAATGTAGCTCCACTAAAGTATTCACTTTGTATTCAAATTCTACTTTCACTCAACATGACCCTTTTACATTTTAGTAGAATTAAAAGATTTTGTTTGAAAGCAACTGGGAGCCTCATGTTTATGGATTTTGATTGTTGGGATTTGCTCTGGGTCACTTATGAGGTCTCAGCACACAAAGATGAGGCCTTGCTAGGTTTTTTCCCACTGTGCTCCAGAATGACTGTCATCAAATGTCTTCCCAGGAAAAATAGATCAACTTATCAATCTTCTCAATGGTTTTACTTGGATAGATAAAGGTTATAAGATCTAAGTGTTGTCTTTTTTTTATGTAACCTCTGTTATCCTTTGAGCAAAGAGTAAAAATAGAAGAACAAAGAGCGTATCATGCTTACTCTAACTGCTTCCCTTTCCTGTTTTACTCCCTATTTTGGCAGGAACACTTAGAGGAGCTGGAGGTGGAGAAAGTGGAGTTGGGTCAGCAGATAGACCTCCTCCTTCAGGAGAACCACAGCCTGATGCAGATGAAGATGTCTCTGGGCCTGGAAGTTTCAACATACAGGTATGCAGCACTAAAAGCAGAGGACTCTGGCTTCCTAAAGCATTCACGGCTTAAAACATTAAAAGCCTCTGCAGGTTGAGTGGACTGGGTGTCTATATAAAGCATGAAAATAGGACAGTAAAGTATGTCAAATTGTGTAACTTCAGTTTACACTATTAGTTAAACACATCTAGGCTGCTGCTCAGAATAAATCAATAACCATCCATCACTATACAGACAAAAAAAAAGCTGTCTGAGGCGAGAGTGGCCGTCTGGACCTAAGGTCGTTTCATTGTTACTGCAGCCTCTGCTGCTTCTAACAGAGTAACTTATCCTTTATGAAGCAGAGCCTAGTTCTCCCCCTCCTCAAAGTATTGACCCTCACCCTCTTCTTGAGAGATGTGGCCAATCTATGAGCTTTGGGAGTCTAGAGTATCAGCACAGGGGAGGGAGAGGAAAGGTCATTACTGAAGGACAAACCTCTGTATCATTTATTGCTTGTGGATGTGTTGTTATCACGAGCTGCAGGTTAGCAGCGATGCGCAACATTTTGATCAAATTAGATCAATGCAGCTAATTATAAGGGTTTGTGCTGGAATCCACGTGTGTGAATGGAAACATGGATATTAGTGCTGCATGAGCTGCTTGCAATATCAGCCGTCAGTTGTGTGCTCCCAAGTGCCCCCTTATTTTGTGTGTGTGTGTGTGTGTGTGTGTGAGAAAGGAATTGATGCAGAGGCTTGTGCAGATGGCTCCTTGGTGGCGGGGCCTTTCCTCATTACCATAACAACGGACCTCAGTGTGGAGCTCCTGCTGGAAAGCAGCTAAAGTCTCTTTGCACTTTTCCTCTTCCCACTGTTCAGTGTGTAGCATTATGGTGCCTTTCACTCTTTTAATGCATAAACATTGTGTTATTTGTGTATGACTGTAATATTTTCTCATGCTGTTACCTCCACAGAGCTTTGCTGGATGGTGAGGGCCTTGGAAGAGATGCAGTTTTGTTGAATAAGCCAAGAAGCATTTCAGTTAGAGGTAATTGATGAAAACATCAAGCGTACATAAGGAACATGAAGTCATTTTTCTGCTGCTGATGTCAGATAAAAAAAGAGAAGAGGAATACTTCCTGTTTTTAGAGATAATCATTTCATTTAGTCTAAGCAGAAGCTCATACTAGGGTACATGACACAGTTTGTAATCTCATTAGTTGCACAGGAGCTTTGGAATGGAGGGGCTTGGTGAAAGGGGCTGACGCAGGCACTTTGGGTCCTGTAACACAAGCCAACCAGACCCCAGTGGATATTGAGCCATATGGGTTCCCTTCCCGTAGCCTGGACATCAATGAAAGGAAATGACGATCAATATCTCCCCATTAGTGTCCAGACCCACTTCAGAACATAGATTTTAATAATGGTTTGGTGAGGCAGACTGTATCTAACTCATTAGACAGAGTTCTGTGGTGGTATTAGATATCATACCATATTTGACAAAATTTTCCAATTAATTAGCGTTGTTTAATTTATTTATTTTTTCTAAAGGCATTTGTACAAGCCATTTTTATCCCAGCAGCTTGGTTCATTGTTTATTCATGACTTCTCTCCACCACAGATGCAGTTCTGCGTCCCCATGGGGTTAAAAAGAATCACTCGATCCAGCCGTCTGCTAGCCTCAAGACCACCTACCCCTCATCTGGCCAAGGCAGAACAGGGTCCACAATAACTGCAACACAATTCCTGAGCAGAAGATCTGCAGCTTTAAGAGAACCCCCAAAGACTTCAAGCAAACCTGCAGAAACAGCTGCAGTAAAGTCTGTAACTGTAGAAAGCCCCTATCCAAAAATAGTTCAGAATGGAGCAGCTGAAAACTTTAGGCCAGAGGAAGTTCATGAAAAAGTCACCTATGCTGAGCCTTTATCACCTCCTAATGAGAAAGAGGCATTCGACAAAATGTCTGAGGATGAAGATAAAACAGTGATAGAAAGAGCCATTGAGTCAGTTGTCAGCCATACAGCAGTGTTAGGTCTCAGCAGGGAGGAACCTTTAAATGAGGAAGGTGGCAACCAGCAGTTCACAGCACTCAGCCCCACATCCTGTGATGTCAGAATAACAGAGCTACCATGTAATTTATCAGATGAACTATTGAAGGATCTGGCCTTTGATGGGGAAACTGAAGAAGAAAATGTAGAACACCTAAGGGCTCAAGCTGATGGGTCGACAAAGGCAGAGCATGTTCAAGATGAGACTTCAGATTCAGAGACTGAGGCGATGCTTGAACCGACCTTTGAATCCAGACCAAGTAGTCCTGAATCTGAATGTGAGCCCCTTGAAAGTGCTTTTAACAGAAATGGTGAAAGCATTTCGAATGTTGATGCAGTTGTTATGAGACAAGAAAGTAGCAGTTCCACTGTGGAAGTTAATGGAAAGGATGATGAGGACAAGTTGTATCCTGATGGGGAAGAGATGGATACATGGGACAGTGTAATAGAGAGAAAGGTCAGTGAAAGGATAGATGATGGTGTAGAAAATGAAGGGAACAAGCAACATGCTGAGCCAGAGGAGGACATATCAACAAAAGATCCAGAGGAGAACAGAAAGGTTGGTCAAGAAGGCAACATGGACTTTGTACTGCCACAGGCAGGTGAAGGACACCATACAGTATGGGAGCTAGAACATGTTCCACCTCCTGACAAAGAAGACGGAGGGGATGAAGACGACTCTCAGAATGTCTCTGTGTCATGGAGGACAGAGCTGGAGAGTGACAGCTATGCTCAGGATAACACTCTTGCCGATACTCGACCCCTGATCCGATACAAAAGCGATGACACTGACGCCAACACTCAAGCGTCGCACATTGACGAAAGTGAGTCCAGTGAAGGTGAACAGGAAAAGAAAGCTGGAGAGGCAGGAAGCGGAACATGGACTGACGGCAAACCAAAGACATTTGGAACCATGGAAGATCTGTGTGAGGAAGTGGAAGAGGAGACAGTGGATGACGACTACAACATGGGATACATTCATGTTGAAGATAGGGATGCTGATCAGGGCAAAAATGTAAGTGAGCATGATATAGTTTTGAAAGATGCTGAAAAGGTTGAAGAAATGGTGATGAGTGGTGTTGAGGGATATTCAGAAGAGGAAACAGAAGAACTTACTGGAGCCACTGTACATACCAATATAGACTATGATGAGGAACTGGAGACAGACAGACTAGTGGAACAAGAGTTAGAAAATTTGTCAACTGATAGTTACAGTGCTCATTTTGGACATGAGCAGGTCAGAGAAGATATCTTAGAAATGGATCAAAAATCCATCAAGGAAATGAATGAACAAGAAACTACAGGTAACACATCTACACGTGAGAGTGAAAACTATGAGTCTGATTTGACCACTGCAGTTATAAGCAAGAGTTTAGAAAGGCAATTTTTCAGTGATTCATCTCCTGAGATACAGTTTGCAAGCACTCTGACAGAGGAGGAAGTGAAAGAACAAGAAGAGACTGAAAAAGCAGCAGGAGGTTCTTCCAGTGAGATCGTTAAATCTGAATCTGAACCAGCTACTACAATTACAAGAGATGCTTCAGAGATGCAACCGTTCAGTGATCCATCTGTTGAAATATCTTCAACAAACTCTCAGCTTGTGAATGAGCTAAAAGGAACTGAAAAGTTAACAGAGGACATAGATTCCTCTGAGCCTGAAACGAGTGTGAACTATGAACAGGTATCTTCCACTATAGTTGAAGATGTGGCAATAGAGAGGCAACTTTTTAGTGAATCATGTGTTGAAATAAATTCAACAAACAAGCTGACTGGGGAGGATGTCCATCCTATTGATCAGGAAGCTGTAGATAACCCAGAGACAAGAGAGGACGAGCACAATCTGGTGTCTCATGTTGATGGAACTGAAAACCACTCTGATTTGAAAGATTTCCCCAGGAGGTCGGATATGGAAGATGTCAACATCATGGAAGCTCCAAGCTCTGCATTACTGGCAACAGCAGATTCAAATCCTTCACAAGGTATTGATGCTCCCACCGAGAACACCGAGGTGATTCCTGAGGAAAGATCAAATCTATCCCAAGAACATCCCACTGAGGATGCTGAGGACTTTCACAAGTTTCTTGAGGAAGGAGAAACAACTGAATGGGAAAATCCAGAAAACACAACAAAGGAATCTGAAATGAGTGACCAGATCAAACACGATCTAAAGAATGATAACCTTCACGAAATATCAGATGAAATAATCATACATCAGGAAGAATCTGTTGAATTTTCCCTTGGCAGTACCCTGAATGAAAACGACATTTTCAAAGTGAAGGATATAAAAGACAGCAGTTTCCATAGTCAAGTCACCTCTGATGGAAAGAATGACTTCTGGGTATCTTCTTTGGAGACCGGTGCCACTTACACACCAAACAATGCCTGTAATGAATCTGCTGAGCAAACCAATCATAATCAAGGATTTGCTGGCAACAGGGATTGGGGGATCTTGGAGAACCCAAAGGTGGTTAATGGGAACTCCAAGGTGGATACTGACCTGTCTGGCCTGGATCCAACAAATGAACAGGAACAGGGGAATGTCAAAGTGAAAAAGGTGTTTTGTAAAAATGTAGTTGAGGGTGAGATGGTCCATTCTGAGGAATCAGATGTTGAGGCCGAATCTTGGTCATCTGGAGAGGAAACAGCTTTAAGAAGCGAATCTTACAGTCAAATCAGCTCATAGATCCAAAAAAAAAAATTGTCAAGGGGTATATTGTGGTTTTAGTTGTTGCATCTGGAAACCAAAGTTGCCTTTGTGCCAACTCTTACTACCTTAATTGGAGACAGTTGTCAAACATTTCTTTTTATCCTGATATCTAAATTGTTCTACCCTCATAGTATGCATGTTGAGAAAATAAGTCTTTGCATGTGAGAAGAGCATGAAAGTAGAACAGAGTATCATTTGAAAGTCAAACCAGTTATTGATCAGTCCCTATTCTGATTTTGTGGTTTAATAGAAATCAATAAGACCAACAGGCTAGGATTCCCTGTAGAGCTGCTATTGCATTGTGACAACAATTTCAAATCCATTAGCTTGCAAATTAGTTGTCTTTGCATGTGTTCCTCATGTATAAAGAATGAGCAATTGGTTTTCCTTCTGATTGTAAAAGTTTATTATAGCTGTGGTAATCTCAAAGTAGAAAATAAAATCTAGACTCATAATGCTTTGTTTCTTGTGTTATTTGTCTGCATGGAGCATCCAGGTTTTTAAATCATTGTTTCAAACAGAGTTTCATCAAACATGCTGCAGTTCTAACTGATGCAGCTTTTGGTATTGTCATAAGGAAATATATATTTACGCATAAATAAATATATTTAGTTCTTTTGAATGGAATTACTGGAATATGACAACTTTTTAAATAAATAATTATCAAGTATTTAACATGCAAAACCTCAAGTTTTTAAAAATCTGAGAACTTTCTTGTTTATGCAGTCTACCATGGAACAACCGCCAAACACTAATGGTATAACTTTGTACGTCTCAGAGAAAAATCTTTTGTACAAATAAATACAGAACTGCAAGAGGCTGCCAATGATGACATTAACATTTGTATATTTTTAGAAATATAAAAAGTATATTATAAAATAACTTGTTCAGTAATTATTGGGGCAGACTTCTACAACTACGAACTTTTATCTTAGACTCAGACAACAGTTGCATTGCTAACAGAAGGTCAAGAACGAAACTGTTGACATCCATCTAGCCTCCCTTTGGGATTTGCCCTCTGGAAAGCTGTGAAGCTCTGTGGGTGTTTTTCTGTGTTTTTGGACTTGGCAAATTTCCAGGTTAACTGACCTCACGGCAGCAGAGTCAACAAAGCTGCACCAGAGTCTTCCACAGGCATTCAGGCTTCCCAGGAGATGGCTGTGCAAAAAGGACTAACGCAAGAACAATATGTGACCTCATCTTGTCCACGCCCCACCCCACCACCTCCCGTCCCCCACGTCTTTCATTAGTCAGTTTGCCCAACAATGCCGGCTATTTTAGTAGAAGCTCGACCAAATCTTCCTGGTGGGGGATTCAGTGAGGAAGGAAACCACAGATGGCTGTATTCACGGACAATGCTGAAGTCCTGGAATCTTGTTACGACAGCTGTCTGACTTGCTAGGTGGTGTTGACCACTAATCAACAGCGCTATCAAACCCCCAAAACGCGACAGAACAAACCTATAACTTACTGAAATGTAAGCTGAAGGTCTCGTTAAATTCTAATGAGAATCAGAAACCTAATTTCTGCAGAAAAGAAAAACAATAACCAACTTGGCATCCTATTAACCTAGAGCCCACCAAGGGAGTAATTATTTCGTTTTAAATATGGATGTGTTTATTATCTGGCTGAGGCATCACAACATTTGGCACAATGTATAAATCTTCATGGGTGTTTGATTTCATGGCTACAGTAATCACATTTCTTGGCAACTTAACATAAAACTTTGCTTCTGAGTGTTTATCTGATTGTGAACAACACATGTCTGCCACATGCCAAGATTTCACTAACAAGCTCCCAAGTTACAGCGAAACCTGGCGTAGACGCTAATTATGGATTATTGTGTTTGAGACATGTACACAATCAGGACATGTTCTGGGGGAATGTTACCCATGTGGGTGAACATCTAAAACAAGTTTTCTTTAATCATTTTTTATTATTGGTCTTGACATGGAGTCCAGTCGTGGTATCGACTGATCCTATATTAGAACTTCTGGCCTTGTAAATCATCTCCGCAGGCCCTTTGTCACAATATATCAATGCTAAAAGCATCTAAACGACTGAAATATAGAAAACATTTGGTCTCCAAGGCCAGCATCCATTAGTTTAGACATGACCAATGGATGTTGGTCTGTGGAGAACATGGGGGGAGGGTGTCCATTAAGAAAGACCTGAGCCTGTTTTATCTCATTGTTGTAGGGTGTCCTCTGAAGGCCATCTGACATCCATCATCCATCCCCATTGATTTATTCCTGATGTCATTGCTGATTGATGGAACAGCCAGAGGTAGATTTTCCCATCTTTATAGCTGCTCAGCTCTGAAAATTTAAGGGGGAACATAGAGGAGAACATAAAACTGAATAAATAAATACATAAATGTTCATCTCATATGTTGCATTCAATTACTCTTAGATTTTTATGACAAGAGAGGAGAAAATTTACAGGAAGGGATAATGTGAAGGTGGCCTTGCAGTGTGTTCCTACACCTGGTTCTAACACTGTGCATGTGCTGCAAATGTTTTTCTAAAGGGCTCCAATGGAAAAGGTCCAGGCTCTCTACATTAGACAGTCTTTATTAATCTTTATTAGTCTTTATTAATAAGCAGTGAACCCTAACCATGCATGTTGCAGCCACAAGCTAAAGTGAATTATGTTTCGTTTAATAGTAGACATATTATGTCAATGTAGAAGAATTCACAGACGTTAATTGGGCCATTCTACTAAAATGTGTTTCCCGTAAGGTATTAAATAATAGTATCATTGGTTTAGCTTTATTTTAAGATGGATGTTAAAACTTGGATGAAAAAGCAGCAGCAAGGTTTATAAAACAGGAAAAGAAGTCAACTGAATAAATAGGCTCCCTGTTTAAAGTTTGTTCATTCATTATCAGGATGAATGATTAAGGTTGCATGTGTTAAAGGAGACCAAAAGCATGTCCAGAGTCTTTTTCAGACTGCTTCAAAAATGTACAGCTGCTCCAGTTGGGAGATGAAATCCTCCCAGTTTGCCATGTGGTGACCTCTGACCAGCTGACTGTGCAACCCAGAATTTGACTCAGAGGTCATCAGGACATTTTCTATCTGGCCCTAAGGAAACTCTAACAGTCAGATTTCAATGTGGTGGATAATCATCTCTGTGCTTCTCTTGGGTCTTTTTTGTCAGTCTCTAATTTTGCTGACCTTTTTGGTCAGTTGTGAACTGAAGTTTACAGCCATAGATGAGGCATAAGATGAGTAAAACCTGAGTTATTTAGTAAAACATGTTCTTTAGCAGAAGAAACCTTTTGTCTCCAAGATAACAATGAATAAAAATAATAAAATCAAAAACATCCTGATTGATCTTGTCTATTGATTGCTGCCATTGGTAAATTTGTCTATCCTGTGTGAAGATTGAAGCATCCGACTTTAATTCAACACAATGAAGTTATCAGACACAGAGTTGCATTAAAATAGAAGAGGAGTTGCACTGCAGAGTGCAATCAGCTAATGACAGCTGCAAGTTGTTTTTAGAAATCAGGGATGAGTGAGACTATAGTAATGATCCACGGGTAGGAAATATTGACCGATTCTTCATGAGGACACCTGTGACCTGAATATTTGTGTCTGTACTAAAGGTTACACTTGTTAGTGAGACATAAAATTGTCCATGCAGAAAATGTTCATGTGAAATCCAAAATTTCACATTCAATTATAGTTACGAATATTGGACTGATCTTACACAGAGATTAATTTAGACTTTTTTTTCCCCTGGTTCTTATTTTTGGGCCATCTTTCCCCGAGTCGTCTCCACTATTAACTCTCGTGACAATTGTTGCCCTGTTCACAGCATTTTCCTGCAGCTCCATGGTTTTTAAACAATTTTCTTCAGCATCATAGTCCTCAAAGGCAGTGGCAACAATAACATACTTACCAGGTCTGGCATCATGAATGCCAGAGTCTGAATCACCACCATTTTCTGCATCTCCAGAGCATCTCTTATTCCTGCACTTTATCATATTATATCCCCTTAAATCATCTTCAGCAGCCCCATCATCACCAGAAACAGCAACAGCTTTGTTTTCCTCAGAGTCAGCAGCAGGAGGAATGTCATTTTCAGAGTTAGCATCATTATCAGCCTCTAGTTTGCACATTGCTTTGTCAGATCCTGCTGTTGCCAAATGGCTCACTGGTTAGTTCCTTGTTGCTTTTCTTTCTTTCAAAATGTAACCCTAAATGTTCCCTCCAACATAATATTCCTTGCTTCTTGGTTGGGATTACCTCCAATACAACAGCAACAAATGATGGATCCACAGAAAAACAAAAAAAAAACCCACTTGAAATGCATGTTGGTTAATGCTTTAGGATGTGCTGTTTCATTTCATATGTTTTTATGTCATCTTCAAACTTTAGAGCTCAGCAAAGCCTGGTTCCTCCACCGGTTGGTATCTGTGTGCGTCTGTCAGCAGATGTCCTCTCCGTAATTCAATCGTAGCTCAGAGAATCTAATTTGATGCAGACATGCCACGCCCAGATAGCAGGACGGTGCTGGGAAAGACATTCGGTCACATCCAACTCTCCACTGCTTCGTCTCATAGCAACCACACAGGATCACAACAGAAACACACCTGATAAGGCTGATCTCACTGATGTCTAAGCAGTAACTCTTTGACCTGAACAGTGTATCTGCTGTCCACACCCAGCAGCAGAAAATAGAGTCAGCTGTCCATCAGACAATGGCCAACTTGTCCAGTGTGAGTTTTGACTCAGCTGTGTGAGTGCGTGTGTGTTTTGCCATTAGTAGCCTGCTGAGTCACAACAGTGCGTGTGTTTCTCTAAAACAAGAGTTGAACAACTGTTGCAAAACCTCTTGATGATGACAGCATTTGGTCAAGACAAGCAGTTCTAAGATGTCGCCACGTTTGTGCCACATCCTCCATTAAGCAGGCATCTGTCTCTGTCAAACAACATGACAAGCATGTCTAACTCCCAGCATGTTGAAAACAACATTTAAATACATATCTTAAATCTATATTTAAAATGTTGTCTACACAGTACTCAGTAACCACAAGGTAACAGTAAATTAAAGGGTCAAGTACTATAAATATAAAGATATATTTTTTTATTTTAAACAGTTAAATGCATTCCTGTGAACTTTTTTCTTTGCTTCGACGTGTGAAAGAAAAACTAGACAGCAGATTTCATTCCAATTTATGACATGTTATCATTTAATAGACCACTTGCTATCTTATCACTATTAAAAGAACAGTTCTTATGTGACAAATTCAAAGAATCTAATGTCTTAGTCATTTAAGGATTTTTTTTCTCTAAATCTAACCCAATCAGTCGCCTTTTTAAAAAGTACTTTTCACATTTTTTTAGCCTATGAAAATACAAATACATGTAATAAAAACTGATGTTAGCGACCATCTACATTTATTCAATAAAATCTGCAGGTTTTATATATAATATTGAAAACTTAAGTCACCTTTATAAGGTCAAAATGTCAGATAAAGAACCAGGACTGACATCTGAAATGTCACCATAACCGTCTTGTGAAACCACTTTAACTGCAAAAACTAACAAAAACATTTGTTTAAAATAATCTGTGTGTGTGTAGAGAACATTTTTGTCCACTTTAACACTGCATTCATTAATATTTTGTTAGTTATGTCATTTAACTGTGGTTAACACTTTTCTTTCAATTTGTTAAGAAAAAAAAACAGCCTTTCATTCGTCACTTTATGATCACCAACTTGAGACACTTTAGGGCCCTCTAGTGGTCAAATTGTGGAAATATCTCCAGACTCAAAACAAATGACAAACTCAGACTTTAGGTCAACTTGTCTATTTAATATATAAAATACGGTAAAACATACGCAAAAAGGGGAGGAGGGTAAGCTGGGACCAATGGATACTTTGGTACAATAACAAACACTTTTTTTGTAAAAGCAGTATAGAATTTGTAATAACATATCAGTGCATACTTTATTTATGAAAATATACACAAATTGTATATCATTCTCCAAAAAAACAACAAAAAATATTTTTACAACAAAAAAGCCGACTAGCCAAACACAATATATTAGCTATAATTTACTTAAAACTTTTACTTCAATTTCTTTCTTTTTTTTTCCTTTTCTTAAATGTCATCTCGAGTGACGTGTGTTTGTGTCAATATTACACTTTGTTTCCTACGACATGATTCACTTTCTCTTGTTTTTAAAATGGCCATGCATTGACATCATCGTGTCTGGTCAGAAATAAATTAGACTTGTCACGCTGCCTCTCCTAAAGCCCCCCCACCCCACCACCTCTGTGTGGACCGACAAGTTCGTATCTTGAACTCAAAAGCTGCAGCATAGAAGCGGTTTGTCGCAGTCCACTCGCGTTTGTACCAACAATAAAAATTAAAAAAAAGAAATCATCACCACGCTTGTGTTGTGTCAGGTCATAAAAATCGTGCAACATTAGTAACACCCTTTTTAAACAAACAAAATAAAAATAAAAGCCAAAGAGAAAACAGAAATACATATTTATAAGATATTTTCATAGAATGAAATCAAGTTTCAAAAAGTAAAACAAAATCTGTAACCTACACAAAGAAACTCAAAAGTTCCATATCATCATGACATCAACCAGCAGTGAATTCTGCGGTAATGATGATAATAGCAATAATAATATCGATCTGTAGAGAACAAGAAAACAGACTGTCACCAGCACAAGTTAACACTGGAAAGTCAGTGAGACTTCTAGACATCATTATACAGAGGCGTGAATCGCTTTGTCAGGGGAAGGGGAGGGAGAAAGAACCATTTATCAGCACGATTGTCTTTCTACGATAACAGCGACCCCTAGTGTTGGCCTACAGGTTTGTCGCAAAGCTGCCTCTTTGTTACCTTTTTGGAAAAAAAACCTGGTACTCTCAGACTTAAATTGCCTTTTTTGTTTCATTTTGTTCGAAGCTCTGGGCACAACAGTCTTAACAGTCAAAGTGTTAAACTCTGGGGATTTACTGCATGTTCACTCTGCCACACACTCTGACCAGCATTATTGACACTGACACTCGTCAAACAGAGGATCAGCAGCTGTGATAAAGTGACAGAGAGAGATAAAGAAAATGAGAACCTACTTCTGAACTGAGCAGAACGTGATGAGACCGCAGCATCGAGCTGACCCCGAAAATGATTTAACTTTATCTCAGCGCCATGACCCGCTATCTGGAGGAAGAGAACTAGAGGATGAGCGCATGTGTGTGTGTGTGTGTGTGTGTGTGTGTGTGTGTGTGTGTGTGTGTGTGTGTGTGTGTGTGTGTGTGTGTGTGTGCAATGGACCATTGATGCATCTGTGTGTGTTTGTGCAATTTTGAGATTAAGCCTCCAGAGAGGACATAAACCCCAATTGGGTGAGTGAGTGACGGGGTGAGAGGGAGGCGACGAGGGCCTGGATGTGGTAAAGCCCAAAGTCGACAAGTCTGCGTAGGATTTGGGAGGTAGTCATTAAAAGATCAGGAGTCGTTCTGAAACCAACGGCTTAAAATCAAATGATACCCAAATAATTCAACTCCCAGGGCTTTTCACAAGCAAATGGATGCTTTTCAGGAAAAATAAATACACAAACTGCCACTTTTGACCATCACGGCTTTAAAAATCTACCCACTAAACCCGAATATCACCATTTGACATTTTTATAGAATACAAAAATGACCTCCTTCACATCGTTTTACCTTCAAAGTGATTTTTTTTAAAAACTCTCCAGAGTATAAAACTACAGCCAACCAGTGACAGGCGAAGGAGAGATCCTCTAAATGTAGATACATGGCTTTTAGTAAGAGAGAAAGACAAACCTCAAACTTAAATTGCATAACCAACACTACATAATGATCAACTTTGTTCATAATCAACTGTAAAATTTCTCAGCTGATGCAGAAAAAAATTGCAACTTTGATTTGTGCTCAGTAAACATTTCAGTTGGATGAAAAGGATGAAATATTTCATTTAAATGGATACGTTCTGATGGTAACGTGTAGGCCTGGTTTATTGTTGTTTGAAGAGGAGAAGTTTTATAACAACAAATTCTGTAGTCTGAATTTATAAAGTTGTTGCTGATATCAGCTGTGTGCGCTACCTGACTGCCACTGAAATAAAATGGAACCTCATAAAATATATTAAGTCAATTATAGAATGAACATTCAGACCTGGATAGGAAAGCAGAGGATTAAAGTATCAATGAATTACACAGATTTTAAATCAGGTACTTTTTTTTCTTTTAACTGTTTTGTCACTCATATTTATCTGTGGATTAAAATTAAAGCTACGGAAATAAATGTGAAAATAATGGATGGGATTTTGATTTTTAAATAAAAATTATTTAAACCAGATTTTCATCCATTTCTCTTAGGAAACTGGGATATTTGTGTTAAGCCTTCCCCAGCCATACTGGTCCACTCCTACTGATGTGTGAGAAAGAGAAATTGTATTATTTCACTTTTGCTCCTTTAACAAATCCTAAAGAGAGATGCAATTTTTCCCAATAATGTTATTTTTTTAAATTGGTGTAATATTTTTCACGATCCTAATTGATTTTAAATAGAATACTTTCACAAATTGGAAGCAATCCAAACATCCTAGAAAAAAACAAACTAAAAACATGAATCAATTAACAAGTTCTAACCTGAAATGAGTATTTTCTGTGTGGTGCGACATGCCCAGGTATCAGCCTCGTGTGATCAGTGTGTGCTCAGGTGTGTGAAGCAGTTGGAGGTGGGAGTTCATGTAAAGTGCGCTCCATCAGCGACAGAGTCCATTGCTCACTCAAACAGTCCAAGTCACCACTGCTGTACTTTCTTCCTCTGCAGCGCCCTCTCTTGGCTAATCCACATTTTACACTTTATATACACGCATAAATAATTTTTTTAAAAAAGACTGACCGATCCACTGAGAATCAACATTTGTTTTTTTTCCTTTTTTTTTTTCTTTTAAATCTTACGTTAAGGGATATCCTGCCGAATATATAATATTTATATATATACCTATATATAAATATACACAATCCCTGTCGTTTGCTGTAGTCTATAGCCTCAGATGCGGAGTTGCCCATGCAACCGTCTGAAGGTGTTTAAATATATACTTGTAAATGACCTATTTATTTCAACCTTCATTACACCTAATCCCTGCCACACAAAAGCCACAAAGGTTACAGATTGCTTATATACACGGTGCCACACATCCCTCCACGACTTTAAACATCAGCTACCACAAAAATAATTTCAACTGTGTGCATTGCAGTTGTGTGTTCAAGAATAAAACTCAGAGTGAACATTTGTCCAAATCACTTCCTAAAAAGAAAGAAACAACAATCAGTTGAGGTAACAAACCCGTATACACAAAAACACACACACACACACACACACACACACACACACACACACACACACACACACACACACACACACACACACACACA
>CAEGAF010024650.1:0-12938 GCA_903067075.1 Micropoecilia bifurca
TGTGTGTGTGTGTGTGTGTGTGTGTGTGTGTGTGTGTGTGTGTGTGTGTGTGTGTGTGTGTGTGTGTGTGTGTGTCTCTGTGTTGCCATGTGATGGACCAGAGACATGGTCAGGGTTTCCTCCACCTTCCCATCTCCCACACAACCCTGTGGGTTGTGTGGGAGATGGGACGACTAACGACAGACCCAGTTAGTTTGTAGGAGCACAAAAAGCAGAGACATTTTTGATCATAAGGAATGACTCCTAGAAAGCTTGAGAGGTAAATGGAGATGAAAGGTAGGAGAAAAGAGACGGAGTGATGGATCAAAAAAGAAAGGCTGCCACAAAAAAGGAAAGATCTCCACATATTCTTTTATTGGTTTATTTTTCTTGCTATATTGTGTTGCTGCACAGCTTACTATCAATGATTTGGATAGTTATGGTTTGACTTTGAAGAAACTTCTTGTCTTTTCTCTCTAGATGATGAAATACCTCGAAAGAACCAATACGGCCTGCATGGGTTGTGGCTTACTTCTGGCTCTTGAATTACACTGATCTTATATTTTCAAAGTTCATTCCTCCATAGGTGTTAAGAAGGCAATTAAAGATTTTCCTAAAGATTATTGATTGTGACATCATTTCAGCATTTTTCATGTTGAAAAAAATCCAGTAAGATGAGTTTTTCTTGCAGTGGTTTCTAAAGTGAAGAATTATGCCTCAACTCTTCAAACATGTGTGCAAATGTTATGCAGTTTGTCAGTTTGCAAACTGACATGAGGTTGTGAATTCATCATAAAGTTACTCTTTGATGGGAAGCCACCAATTCGCCCTTTACTTTGTTCAAACCTGATTGTCTTGGATTGAAGGTTTAATCATCTATCATGTTGAAATTCAAACCCTGATTTTTTGCAATGACCAGGCAGTGGATTGTAGCGCTAACCAAGAAGGGCTAATAGTGATAAAAAATCACCAGAGAATAGGTGAAACATAAGCGTGCAAAATGGGAGGCACTACACATGTATCTGTCAAAGCAAGACTCTACCTACTGAGTAAAATGGACAGAACATTTACTGTATGTTGCATCACAACGCAATGCAGAGCGACGTGTGGAAATGGAATGACAGACCTTTACCCTCCATGGCGCCGCTGGCTAATGATACAAGATCATAAGTCAGGCCAGGGCAGGAGTGAGACACAGTCACAGAAAGATGTTGAGAATTAAAAGTGACACCTCCATATCTGTAATATCTCTTTGGCTTTCTCTTTTCACTGAGACAATAGGGCCATGAAACACTCACACTTCTATCACTCAAACACATCACCAGACCACCTGGTCCAGTTTGTTATTGACAACACAGCTGATTGAGTCACTCGGATGCCGGTCCTTCACGCTCTCCCCTATCATTACTCCATATTATTTTATGGAAGAGGTAAAAAAAAAAAAAGCTTCCAGTATTTCCTGATAAATTGATAAGCTACAAGTCAAATTAGAATTTCATTTGATCTTGTTTAATCAGATTTCTATTTCAAAATGTGCAATTTAATTTGTCATATACTTTAAGCTCTAGTCAGGAGCTTCACATTTTCATCCCTTAAGTATGTCAAACATCTCTTTATTTTTATCAGGTCATGTTTTTGATTTCATGTTAACTGGATATTTGTTGTTTTCTATACTTCACTTAAATGGTTTCTTGCTGGCTATTAGGCATGGTTTACACATTTTCTGTAAGGCTGATTGTGGAGCCTTCAGAGCTTCTAACAATGTATCTGTTAATGGTAAAACTGGCTTAAAGTTACTTCTAAAAATACAGGGGTTTCATTTGAGGGTGACAGCTTGAGTCATCTACATCAACAAAGCAGGGGTTTAATACAAGTAATATGTTGTCATTCACAGCTGCCTGAACTAATCATTTTTTTCATCAGTTTTCTTGTAAGTGGCTCTAGAAATATTTTATCTCATATAAAACTACATTTCTCAATCTTAGATCTCCAGTGAGGTATTTGGGCTTTTCCCTCAGTTCAGAATTTTGGTCAGTATAATGACTATTAGCTTGCAAAGAGATTTTACCAGCAGAGGTGGAAAAATCATGGCCATTAATAAAAAGTCAGGAGGCCTTGGCCTTTGAGTTAAAGCGCATCTTAGAACATACATGTTTCAGTTAAATGAAGGTTAAACTTATGTACAATTTTGTGTTGTGTGGATCACAGAAATTCCAAAAATCCAAACATATGCATCTGATTTGTGTGTTTTTGTTTAAATCATAATGTTTTCATGTGGTCTGAACATTTCAGCATTGAGGAGCCAGAGAAATTACAAAATGTTTCAAATCAAAATGAGAGGATGTCAAATTCTGCACACTTAGTGAAATAATGAAAGTTGGATAAGTTGTAAATGTCCCAACTCAAATGTCACATTATGAGCAGTATAATTTCAGTTTCTAAAACCTCTCAAGATTAAGACCTTTAAAGAATCAGAGTTTGTAGTTTCTCACAAAATAATGTTTTTGTGCGAAAACATTATTTTTTCTCAAAGTGTGATGAAAATATTCTCTCTTTTGTTATCAGAAACAACAAGATAGTAATACTTGAACTGTTGTATTTCATTTTCTGCATGCTATTATGTGGCGGGATAATACTGATTATTAACCTACTGGATTTGAAATTGGAATCAATCCGTAACGTCTATAGTTCAATTATTTCTACAACAGCTTCATCCACCTCATCAGCACTTCAATTCAAACCAAAGCATTTTCACATTATACTCTAATGGAAGCTTGTATATGTATGTATTATTATACGTGTACAGAACAGTGCACAAAACATAAGTAATTTTTTGTGCACTCAGTCTGGAATGAAAGCCAGGCTGTTTACAACAGCTAAATTGAGTTTGATCGAAGCTTCATGGGGCAGACGGGTTGTTGTGACCTCACACACACACTGAATGTGCCATAAATGATGTATTTCTGATTTCAGTGAGGCGAAGTGAAAAGAATGTGTTTTGATCAACGGGGAAGGGGCCAAAAGGAGGCAGAACAAAACTAGAAAATAGAGCACAGACAATCCATCAATCTCCTGTCCTAACCGCTTCCACTCTTTCCTCTTTTTTACAGCAGATGTTTGACTGTGTCTTCGGGGATTTGCTCCCGTTCAGCCACAAGAGAAGATTAAGGCTCACGCTGGGCCACCAGTTCACCCCAAAGGTGTTGGACAGATCTGAGTTCATACAAGATACATTGAATAAAGGGCATTACATCAATGTTTTTAATAGTGTCGCCTTAATTCTGACTTGCTTCAAAAGCTTTGCTAAAAATGAATGAACATTCTTTACATTACTGATTAATCATACATTTTATATATGTAACATGCTTATTATTGTTTAACAGATTGCTTGCTGATATTACTGTCAAATATTCTTTACAACTATATCTAAAAATATAATATGGCTACTGAGAGTGCAAAGGCATTGAACAAATTTAGAAGCAATTTCCCTGAAATGTGTTGTGCATCTGACAGTATCCTGCCTAATGGCTTCCCTTCTCAGGTCAAATCCGCTATAAGTTAAGAAAAATTATTTCTGTCAAGGCAGAGTTCCTAAGAAACATCTAAAGTTACATTACATCTGAAGTTAGAAAAGCCGTACACTTCAACAATCTGTCCACTAGAGGACGCCAGATGCAGGAATTTCCACATTATGTAAACCTTTCGTGGCTGAACACTTAATCTTTGCTTCCACCTGATGTGATAAATCATATTACGGGGGGCCATTGGTGTTCGAGTCCGACGTGGTGTGTGTGTGAGTGTGTGTGGGCTGAACTCTGAGTGGAAATGACAGAAATTCAATGGAGCAACCGGAGCTGGATTCAGGAGAGCTTTAATAAAAAGAGAACAACCTCAGTCCACCACAGACGATCCTGCTACTGTCAGAGTCCATCTAGTCTGTTCAGTGTTTAGCATATGTGTGGGCTGTTGAAGGCCAGCAGAAACCCAAATCTCCACAAGCTTTCCCCAGTTTAAACTTAAAATAAGTACCTTGATGCACTACTGTGGAATTGGACATTACATTCACGTTACATGTTTTAAGCTATGAGATTAACCTTTTATTGACCATTTGGAGACATTGATGCATAAAAATCAGTTCCCAAAAAAATTGCAGCAAGGGTGGAATGCCAGGAGATGAACAAAGCTTGCCTTGTTATAACCTTTGACCTTTGACATCAAGCACTTTCCTTTAAACTGTAAAGTTTTACGTTTTTTGGACATATTTGTGTCACAACCATACAACTGGGGGTAAAAAAAATCAGACTGTTGGTACATACAAAACTAAGAATCAAGAGGTGTGTTTGGTTTTTATCTTCACTCAGGCATGTTGAGCTGCACAATCTATTTAAAATGAATTGCAGGTGCAATAAACAAACAAAAAACAGTAGTCCAGCTCATGCACAGCGTATTTACATACAAATGAAAACATCTAAAGCTTTTTGTGGGTCATTATGAATTGCTCAGAAAAACCAACCCTTTTCAACTCTTTACAGACTGAAAAATTGACAAGCGTTGACAGCGCAGTGAGTTCTTTCAAACACCAGTCAGAAACAGGTAGCTGCTGAATTTGTCATCGTTTGTCACTTGAAATAACATCTATTGCAAACAGAGGGGGACTGAACTTTTCCCTAGCAATCACATGGGGTCACATGCGTATGAACTTTTTAAAAATTCTTTTTGTTGCACTATTGGTCTTTATTCAACAGTAATCTAGCCTCTGTGTGCAGGACTCCTGCTCTAACTGCACCACCCGGATAAACGTTAAAGACCTTTAATTCTGGGAACTAATGTCCTCCTAACTGATCTAACATTTTAATGTGCAAAGCACATAAAATCAGAACTATGTGAAGATTAAATGGAGAAGGAGAGTAAAAACTTTTAATCTCATAATGTGGTTATATAGTCTGATCTTATACATGGTGGTATTGGAAGTTAAAAAAGTGTAATGGCTTGCTAGTGAAGTCTTCACCTCACCTGATCTTTGACCTTGTCTATGGAGTCTTTGAAATTGTGCCAGAAAGATTTGGATCAACAAGTGTAATAGAAACTGTATCAGAAGGTGTGTTGAGTTTTGTATTGTTGGCTGAGTCAGAAGACCAACCTGCTTATGTCAGTATCAAGGGTAATGCCTCTAGTGTTAAATTAATGTTTGGGTAAAATAAACACAAGGTTGACCGTTTACTGAAAATTCTTCTTTCAATATCCAAGATTTAAAGCAGAATTATTTTTAATCTACTTGAAATGGGTGAAAGCTTTTTCTTTCCATGTTTCTGAGTGAGAGGATGAACTTTTATCTGCATCTGCGTGTTCAGGAATACAAACATCTTTGTTTTTTGGTGTGTATGTTTGTATGAAAGAGGTGCCTTGGTTGATGACAGCCAGCATGATGTCTAGTACACCCAGTGAGCCCAGCTCTGTCTGAGAGAAAAGGAGACAGGCAGAAATGAGGACGTTGCACATATAAGAGAAAAGCGAGATGCTCACAGAGACAACTTGTCATATGATGATTGTGCAGTAAAATGGCAATATTGTTGTGGATTTTCTCTTTGACAGTGAGAAGAATTGATTTTGGGAAAACACCGTAAATATTTACTATAAATACATCATGGAAAATGTCTCAAACAAAACCCTTTTTTTTTGCTTTATGACTGCTGAGAATATATCACTCTTTAAAAAAGGAAGATCAGGGATGATACAAAAAAAATAAAAAATTACCAGGGGGGAAGACTTCTTCATTATTTCCTCATGCATCTCTTTTTGTCCCTACTTGCACCTCAGACTTCTTAAAATCTTTAACAAGAAAATCATAAATATCAAGATTCAGAAACCATAACTGTGAAGGAATCTTGGACAGGGTCACCAAATGTCTCTTTCTTGTTACTCTGATTTTTCATTATTTGGAGTAGAATAAAAGTCAAAATTGTTTGATTGTTAGGCAAAACTTAAATAGTCTTATGAAAAATAATACCTTTAAACATGCATACTGCCATTTTCTGTAGTTCTCAGTGGGGCAAATCTTCAGGAACAGACAGGAATATAATAGAAGGCAGAATGTAAGTCAAAATAGAATAAAACATTTTTTAGGAGTCTTGTTTAAAAGAAAATCCATGTCATTCAATTTTTTAGGCTAATCAGAAGCAAGTCTCGTCTTGGAATTGCCAATTGTGCTGCCATTAAACTCCTTGATGATGGAAGCTTTTCTTCCCTACCCTGTTTTTCTTCGATTTTGAAAGTACCTGTGGAGAAGAGCTTCTGTTTTTTTTTCTGTCTGGTCTGACTCAACCCACAGCGGCTCACAGAAAATGGTCCCTCACTGTGTTGGTTCAGCTGAATGTTTCTTAAAGTTTAAAGGGCATTGAATCAGGATTGCAGCAAAGTTAATGCCCAGTTAGTGAATCAGCCATCTTCTGTCATCACATGCTAACAAAACCAAACCCTTGATGTAATTTGCTTTGCTCTTGAATATAAACTGGATTTGACTGTATTACATTATGAGTAGGAACAAACTGGAATGTATATAACTAATTAAATTATGAATTTAGATTCTGATTGTGTTTGACTGATTTGATTAGATAGCACTCTGGCTTTTCCCATATTCCAAAAACATAAAATCGTGGGTTTATTGGTCTCTCCAAGCATGGTGTGTGTACTTATACTTCTGTTTGTAAAAGTGATTTATCTTGTCTTTCATAGTCTTTCAAAAATGTTACATTTTGGTTATAACTAAATTGAATGTATTCCTTTGTGTATCCCAAAAATCATAAAGAAATAAATAAATACAGAGATAAACACCAGTAGGCTACACAGTGGAGCAGTTGGTAGCAAGGAGGTTCTGGGTTCGATTCCCATCTTTCTACATGGAGTTTGCATGTTCTCCCTGTGCATGGTGGGTTTTCTCCGGTTTCCTCCCACAGTCCAAAAACATGACTGTCAGGTTAATTGGCCTCTCCAAATTGCCCCTAGGTGTGACTGTGTGTGATGGTTGTTTGTCCTGTGTGTCTCTATGTTGCCCTGCGACAGACTGGTGACCTGTCCAGGGTGACCCTGCCGCTCGCCCAGAATGTTAGCTGGAGAGGAACCAGCACCTCTCCGGACCTCACTAAGGGACAAGGGTGTAAAAAAATGGATGGATGAAGTTTTCAGCTGCTCAGTAACCCTCGCCACCAAATGACAGTTATAATTAATCATTGTTTAACAATGTGAGAGTATTTACTGAGTAGCAATTTAATAAGTATATTAATGTGCTCATGAAATGGTAAAGCAACTAATTATTCCACAGTGACTCATGCAAAGTGACAGTTACTTAGCAGCAGATGGTGGGACTTCATGTTAAATTCTGTTTCTAATTTATTATGGTGCAGTGTGTATTTTTCCTATCATTGTCATTTAAAATAAGATCCTGTGAGAACATTCTGCGTCGCAGTAAAAGCTAAGGTCATTCTGCCCCCTTTATACAACTGTATCTGAACTGTCACAGCAGATATCTCTTTCATTATAGCAAAAAAAAGCCTTTTTCATTATAGGGAATAAAACGATTTGGTGGATTTATTTTATTTTAAGCAAAGTTGCTGGAATAACACAACTATGTATGTGTGTGTTTTGCAGATAAATCTTTTTTAGATGGTTTGCAGTTTTTAGGCTTGTATTCCAAAGTTCCAACAGTAATTACTCTTCTCTCACTCTTTTGGACTTGTCACGTTATTTTTCTTCACTGGACCGAGTGCAGTGGTATGATTTTGTTTAGTGATATGGTTTTGCTCACAAATTATGCATCTTCAAACAGTGAGGTTCAAAAGTAAATTCTTGGCAGTGGAAACAGGCAGTAAAATCTCATCAAAAACTGAGTTTCATAAACCTCCTCCCCTTATTTATTTGCAGTACTATGTGATCTATAAAGAAATGGAATGTAGTTTTTTGTTTAAATATTTCTATGTACCATCTGGTGAAACAAAATGCAATCAGATCCTTGATCTCTGTTTTGCACCTGTACTTTATCCACGCATCTTTGTTAGGAACGGATAAATAAGCCAGTGGTAAGTGATGTGCAGATACTGAGGTGGACAGATGTACTTTGTCATGGAGGGATTATAATATGTACATGATTAGACTATTAATAAGAAGATGGTTTGCTGCCAGCTAGTGGTAACATGTCTTTACTGCAACCTTAGTTTTTTTCAAGTTTTCATAACCTTGTCTCCAGCAAGGATGCAGAGAAAAAACTCTTTGTAGTTTTTGTGTATTTGTGCATTTTTTACATGTAGAAAAACTCAGAAAATGACTTCAATCATGTAATTTTAATAGTGTCATACATAGATGTTGAACGTAAACAAGAATGATAAATATTTAGCTGACAAAATGTTTGTCACACCCACATCAGTTCAGCTTCAGACCATCGGTGAGGAGGCTCTCCAGGTCCGGCCTGCGGTCCAGCAGTCTGTCACAGATGTGCTGTAGCCGAGTGGCCGAGGGCTAAAAAACAGTCAGCAGCTCAGCCATTCGGCCTCTTATTTGGCTGAGCAGGAGGCCCAAAGTGGGTCAGGAGGCATCACAGACCTGAACACACACACACACACACACACACACACACACACACACACACACACACACACACACACACACACACACACAGACACACACACACACACACACACACACACACACACACACACACACACATGCTTACATGTGTGCACATGCACTGGAGCAGCGATATTTTAATATTCATGGGTCACATTTCAGAAATGTCATCATGAGGCTTCTCTGGGAAAAAAAAGTCATCATTAGTAGACCTCATTTGTCATCAAAGACTTTATTACCTGATCTGTTTTATTCATTTTGACAGAATGCCTTATGTCATATGGTATTCCATCAAATGAGAGACAAAATGATCTATTTTATTAACCAATGCAGGCTAACTGCTACTTTGCATTGGTGCATCTGAATTAGCTTGTGCAAAATACGTAATGTTTCTGGGCCTGTGCATGTCCTTAACATCTACACACATCTTTGCATTGGGGTGATGAGGTTAAATATAGCCCTTTGGAGAGAAGGAGCAACATAAGAGCTTCAGGGTCCTTCAGGCCTTGGCAGCTTCTGCAAATCCAATGTGGCCCCTGGCATTTTCTGAGAGGAAATAGCCAAGTCGTGGAAACTGAGGCATCAGTCTAGCATTTTTCGGGAAATGCAAACACTTTCAGTTATGTAAATAAAAACACCATCTGTTTCACTAGATTTATTTTCCTTCAAGATGAGGCCAGGAGAATTATGTTTGTCTTTTTATTCCCAATGCCAAAAAACATTAGTTTTATTTTACTGTAAGTAAACAGACACATTCTTTTGTCTTTATGCAGGATGATGATGCTTCAGAAAGTTGAAAATCTGTGTTAGCCTGTAAAAGATTTGGGCATCTGAGGTTTTCCTATGACTCCAACCATTTTCTGATGTTATAAGAACATCAGGAGGGATAGCACCTTGATGCTATACCACCATCTCTCCTTATCTTGAAAATATCGTATTCAAGGTGATGTGCAGTTAGTTTTTCACAACACAGAACATTTTGTGGCCAAACTTAAATGTTTCTGTTAAAAGACACTGTTGTCTCAATTTGACTGACCCTGAGCTTTGTTGAAAAGAAGAATAGATACACTTCACTCTTTTGATGTATAAATATGGTTAGACTCATACTTCAGGATTTATCTCCTGAAGTATGTTGTTCAATAAAACATCGGTTCAGGGGACCTAAATCCAAATGCATGCCGAAATCTGTTCATTTTGAACTTAAGGATTTTTTTCTTTCCAGTTCAAATTAATGCACTACTTTGTGTTTGTCTCTTTCATTAAATCAAAAGAATACAAAATAAATGTTTTGATAGAAAACAATGGGGAAGGATATTTTTACAAGCGTGTGCCTATGTCAGTTTTTTTTTTTAACCTGCGGTTCACGAGGTTTAAACTGGGACTATTAGCATTACTCTTAAAACTCGGACTCATCAAAAGCACTTGAGGACAGGGCCCGTGTCACATCTTATGTAACTGAAGCCACGTCAGTGCGCTTCATCTCAGCCTCTAGCTGTGATCACAGCCATATTTTACTTTAAGAGTCTGGTGCTCTTTGATGGAAGCATCCTGGGGCGAGATGCTGCTGTCATCATATTCATCACATTAAAACATTCCACAAACTTCACATCGGTGCACACGCTATATGGGTTTGACTCTGGTATCTTAGCTGCCGATTGCCCATTTCTCGGCTTCATTCGCTACATGGCCCCCACACCTCATCTCGTCCTTTATTCAAATTTCTTCCATTGTTATTAGTGCACTTTCAAAGCTCTGTGATAAGTTACTCAGGCACTATAGTGGGAATATATTAGGAGGATTCTCACAGTTGTCTCTGCTGCAGTACAGTACATGAAAGTTGGAAGGATTAAGAGAAAGAAAAGCCTTAGCTGAGACATAATGCCTTTCTGAAATCCTCCACACACCATGCAGTGGACTAATTTCCCATACACTCAAAATGAGTCTTACTCTCTATGTCTTTCTCCATCCACCTGTCTCTCATTCAGCTATAGCAGTTTATCTGTTCTCCTATATCTCTTCTACATATGTACATGTATTTTTGCTGAAAGTACATGCTAAAGATTTGATCATACACTTCTTATCTTTGTTCTTCTGAGTCTTCTTGTGGTTTGGATTTGTTGAATTGGTGGGGAGTTGGAAAGGGCAGAGAAGTGAAAGATTAACTAGAGTCTGTTGTTTTCTTGCATTTCATTTTGTCACACACAACCACTACTGTACTGCTGACTAGTTCATAAGTGACAAAATCTGCTTGTTTTGAATGTATTCGATTGATACGAGTGGAATGAAAGGAATCTGGACTTTATCGGATTTAATATGATTATACAGAATGGACAGTATTTATCTTGGAAGCTGCCTTGAGTTTGTTCTAAATTGGTCTCACAGAAATATAGAATGGAAGTGAATTGCAGGATGGAATGTGTTTCCTGTTAATTAGGACTGGAGCCTGGATTTTCAACTGGATTTTCTAACTGACCAATGCCAGCATCCCTAGTCCTGCATTATGTCCTGTGCTTGTCAGCAAGTAGATGAACTAAAGATTTCCCAACATTATGTTTTTCTTCTCAATAAGCTGAAGTTTAATCACCTATTCTGCATGTTCTCAATAGAGTGCTAAGGCAGCACCTCTCACAGTTTATATGAAAATGCATGAAAAAGAAGATCTACTTTTCTCATTTCGATCAGATTAGGCTAATTTATGAAATTACTGACTGTTGTTTTATGTGTAAAATGCATTTTAAAAATATTCTTGTAAGTACTCATCTCTTTTTTCAGTTTAAAAAGCTGTTTACAGATACATCTACTTGCACTTTACATTGACTCATAATATTCAATATCTGAAATGTTTTTGGTCAAGGTATAGTTTTTAACCAGACTCTCTGCTCAGAGAAACTGGGGATTTGATCAAAAATCTGTCAAATCCAAATCCCAGGTTCAGCATGGCAGACAGTGGTTAGCTCTGTTTCTTCACACCAAAAACATCCAGAATTCAATTTCATGCTCTTTCTGTGTGGATCTAACACACCTTCCTGGTGCATGAGATGGACTCCGGATTCCTTCCCACTGTGTGACAGCATGCTTGTCAGGCTAAAAGATTGCATTTTCCACAAGTGAGTCAAACTCAAGAACCAAATTTATCTAACTTTTTTCCAGTAATTTTATGCTGACTACCCTGAATCTCCATATCTAAAAAAATGCTTGCCTTTGCACGTAAATAAATGGATAATGATTAATTGCTAATATTTCTTTTGAACAACATTCACAATCTTGTGCATGGACATGTCTGTCCACTCATTGCTACCCACAGCCATATAGACGACAGATGGAGGGACAAATGCCAGCACATGCCGTCTGTTCGGACAAAGGTAAGAACATGATTTAAGGATGATTCAACTTCCATCTTGGCACCCAGTTTCTTCTCTGTTTTATTGTTCTGCCTGGCCTGTCTGTCCTCTTGATTGCCTCTCCTTTCTCTTCCCTCCATCTTCTGGCCCTTTGCTTGACAGTGACGATCATAATTGGTGAAAAGATGAAAGCCAATGTATTGACTGCTTGAACCGAGGCAACATTGCAAATGCTGAAAATTTTTTTTCAAGGACAGACAAACTGCTAAACTCTACAAATGACTACATCCACACTAGCCTTCACTAAACAGATCAGTTTTCATGGTCAAATATTGTTATAAATTCTTGCACATCTTGTTGCCAACCATCTTGATTTTACCCACTTCAAGTTTCTCATGAGTTTGTCGTTTCTTTGTTGTCTTTTGAAGATGCTGACCTTCCTGTTTTGAGAGTCTTGGAGCAGCAAAATAACTTTACTCCTTCAATCAACGTGCTTATGTCATAAATTTCGTCTTTGATCCTTTTCCTCTGTACTAGATCTTAGATCAACGGTTGTGTTCAGGAGTCTTCATTGTCTTTTAGAGCATTTCCTCAGTCTCTTGTTCAACTTTTAAGGTGAACTATGACTGCATGACAAAATGTTGCCAAAAGGTAGGAGGATGAGAATCATCCAAACAGCTCAAAATGAGTGACGTGATGTAAGTATTTAGACATTCAATAATTTTTGTTGCTTAGAGTGCTATATAAAGTCCAAACAACTACCAGGAAGTGACCAAGATTCTCCACAAAATTTCAAGACACAGTGGTAGTTTCTGACTTGGGGTCAGAAACTATATGTGTGTGTGTGTGTGTGTGTGTGTGTGTGTGTGTGTGTGTGTGTGTTTTTGTGTGTGTGTGTGTGTGTTTGTGTGTGTGTGTGTGTGTGTGTATGTGTGTGTGTGTGTGTGTGTGTGTGTGTGTGTGTGTGTGTGTGTGTGTGTGTGTGTGTGTGTGTGTGTGTGT
>CAEGAF010024651.1:0-10166 GCA_903067075.1 Micropoecilia bifurca
ACTCTAAGCCTGATGACCTGGTGAAGCAAGCAGTGAGGGAACAAGGTGACAGTTGGATGTTACGATACTTGAGGATGGATATCGACTTTTTTCTAGGAAAGAAAATATTAATATATATCATGATATTGATATTATTACACAGCCCTACTGTATAACCACTGAGTGAAAAACTCATGTTTCCTCTTGAATTAAGAGCAAAACCCATCAGCGAGCGTTGCTATGGAAACGAGTCAGTCTGCTAGGAGATGTGACCAGGGAATGGTCATAAGGTCATCAGCGGTGAGGACTGCTAGCTAAAACATTAGCTGCTAACCCTAAGTCCAAGCAAACATTAGTCCTGCTAACAGTAACTAGCAGAAGCTAACGCTAACGTGATGAAATCCACCGTGTGTCAGTTTGTCACGGCCCACGTCTCCCTCTGCAGGCTCGGAGTTGTTACTGCGCTTCAGCATCTCTGGAACAAAACTGTCACGGTTTCAGTTTTATAGCTGCTGAGTTTTGCTAACCCTTGGCAGGCAGTCGCTATGGCGTTGCTATGACAACAGTAAACAATCACCTGAACCTCTTAAATCACACGAAGAGTCTTTGAAACGCTGAACGTATCCGACCGAAGACTTCAGGTGACGATCCTCCTGGCGAACTCGTCCTTCACCGAGTTCTGTTAGCATCAGATCAGAGGAAGTTGGGTCACATGGTCTGACATATGTTCCTGCTCCGTCTCATACGGGTCGATTCCGAGAGCAGCCATTTTGTTTGTGTATTTTTCTAATGCACATCGGTTCATACGTTTCCTCATTGTTAGCCTGGAAGCCGTCGATCAGCTTCACGCTGCGCCTACCAAGATGGCGGATCACGTCCGGTTCTGACTTGTTGGAACTACGTGAGAACTACGTGAGAACTACGTGGGAACTACGTTGGAACTACGTGAGAACTACGTGGGAACTACGTTGGAACTACGTGGGAACTATGTGGGAACTACGTTGGAACTACGTGAGAACTACGTGGGAACTACGTGGGAACTATGTGGGAACTACGTTGGAACTACGTGAGAACTACGTGGGAACTACGTTGTTGGCGCCGCTCTGAGCGCGTTAGCAGATCAGTGTCCACCTCTGGTCATCTAGAAACCGTCTCTTCCCAGCTGATCCCAGCGTCAGAAACGACCAGAAACCCAGCAGCTCCGTCTCAGACTCTACAGTTAGCAAGCCAAAGGTTAAAGGTCATGAGAGGACAGATAGAAAAGCTCCAGAGCTGAACTGCAGAAAGAGAACGACGTCGTTGTGAAGCTTCCTTGTTTTTCTCAGAAACGATTTAAAGTATTTGCTGATTGAATCTTGAGTTCTTCGTTCCTGATAGGGACTTTGTTTGAACCATCCCAGGATTTAAACATTCTCCTTAAATCCAGGTTTCCCTGGTTACCTTCCTGGACTGAATGTCTCATTTTGCTGCTCTGGACCGGTTCCTGTGACGCCAGGCCCAGAACGGACCGGGTCTGGGTGGCCCGGTCCGTTAAGCCTGAGGGGGATAAGCTGCTGACTCGGCGTTTATCAGTCCGCCTGCGACTCGTCTCGACTCGTCTCGGTTTCCCTCCCAGCTGTCAGAGGGCGGCTGAAGGTCACCGGGTCTAAGATAAATCAGGTTTTTCCCAGAAACGGGAACGTCTGAGTCCAACCGTCGGCCGTTCCTTCACCCGACCCAAACCGGGTCGTAATGGATCTGCTGCCAGAAAACGCTGATTTGCAGAGGGACAGATTTTAAATCCCTTCCAGGTTTTTTCTGTGTTGCATAAGAGAATCTGTTACTTTCACTTTGAGTCTTCAGATTCCTGGACTGGTGTCTTGTTCTTGAAATGAGATTTTATTTCTCTGCGTTCAGGATTTGTTCCTCCTCAGCTCCCAGTACATTCTGGTGATTGAACTGGTTTCCATAATCTCCCTCCCAGCATTGCAGGCTTGTCGATTTTGTTTCAGTTACTGTCAGATCCAGTTTGTTTTCACCAAGTTTTTGCCGTTTGGATAGTTTTCGTCCCACCCAGAAATCTGGGTTGGACTAAGGGCTGTATAATAATATCGATATTGCAATATATATGGATATTTTCTTATCTAGAAAAAAAATCGATATTCATCTGCAAGTATCGTAACATCCAACTGTCACCTTGTTCACTTTTGGTCACAAAATGTCACCAAAATCACTCTGTCCCTCTAAAATCCTTCAGAAAATCGCAATAGTGTGTTGAATTGTATCGTTTGCTGAATATCGTGATATATACCGTATCGTGGGCAGAATATCGCGTATCGTATCGTGAGATTATTGCATCACTACAGCCCTAATCTACATTTTGGTTTATTTTCTTAAACCCGTAGTTCAAACTGTGACAAAACCAGCAGGAATCGACCGTCAGCCCGTTTGGACCAATGACCAGTTTAATGAAACAGTGGGAATTTTGTCTCAGGTGTTTTTTACTGACCCAGAGGACAAAGTAAATGAAAGGTCTGTGTCTGAAACCTGGCGGCTGGTTGACGGTTCTTCTGAAAAGCCTTTGTTTTCCTCGCCGTTTGAAGCCGATGGGATTTTGTTCAGCCTGTGGCGAGTGAGACGTTTCTGCCAGGGTTTGGTTTTAGCCTCAGTTATTTTAATGTTTCTCAGACAGATTCAGACATGAACCAGAAACATGTCGGCACGGCTGACGGTTCCACCTCACTGTCCGCTGCCCTGCGATTCGCTCTGAATCGATGAACATGATCACTCATGTTTCAGGGTTTGTTGGTGGTTTGGAGAGAAAAGACGACGTTTCACAACCAAACAAAGAAAGTCTGACTGAAGGCCACAGAAACAAAGATCTCATATTTCCTCCATTAATCACTCCGTTATCTGGAAACACTAAATTACAGAAGACATCTAGATTAGAAATTCTATGCCTGGAGGAAGATGGGCTACAGCTAAGCATTGCTAAAGATATTTCGCTTTATTAAAAACGCTCATCCTCAATGTTTAACATGGAAATATTCAAATCTGGACAGAATGTAAATCTGGATGTGAAGATTAAAGGTAAGAAAACCTGAGTAAAGGTGAGCAAACGGCTTCTGTTTATCAATTTTGGAAATATTAATAGACATTTAGCAGATGAACGTCGTTTATATCTGCAACCAATAAAACAACAACATCAGACAGGCTGAGAGTTTGAAGCTAAAACTAATTTTCTGTGGATTGATTTGCATTCTGAGTTTAACTTTAGATATTTTTTATTTGAGCTGCATATTCACACATTTTAGCAATAAAACTGACGTTCTTGTTTCCTCCGCTGTAAAAATAATAAAATCTTGAATCAGATTCTGTCAGATTCTTGAAACCGATTTAGGATCTTCTAAAGGAAACACATCGATCTCAACTTCCTGTCCTTCAGAGCCAAATAATCCCACTTCGTTGGGTTCCTGCTGTCTGGATCATTTAGTTAAAACACGGTTTATAGAATAATTGTCACAATTAAGGATTTTCAAATGGTTTTTGTTTCATTTTATTTTCGTCGTAAATTAATTAATAAACGTATTAATCACTGTGTGGACTTCAGACGGCCTGTAAATTAACTTCCTGTTGCCTTTTCTTCTTCTGGTCGACCAAACAGGAACGTCTGATTCAACCAGACATCAGCCTAAAAACCCAAACGGTTAAAACTGTCAGCAAACTCCAGAACCAGAAGGTTTAAACCTGGAAGCTGCTTCTCCTCTGGATCGTATTAATCAAACTCCTCTCAGTAAATCATGAGCCGCCACCATTTCTTTGTTTCTGGGTTCACTTGTTCGGTGGTTTCACACAGATTCCCACCATCGACCGCAGCGCCAGGCAGTAACTCTTCCTCTGATGGGTTTCCCTTCACGGCTCTTCATGAAACTCGCTCTGCAAGTTGAAGTCATTCAGTGTTTGGAAGCCAAACGCTGCAGGAGGAGAGAATCACTTCAAAAAGCTCATTTATTTCAGGATTTTAATTAGAAATGTGAAAACTGTATTAATGTTTGGAGGTAAATTAAAGGTGCAGTAAAAACCACAGCTACCGCTATGCTAACCTGCTAATGGCAGAGATGTTGTTTATTTGGTGTTTTAGCATTAGCTGTTGTTAATACAATAATGTTGTATCGCTTTAGCCTTAGCTGGGCTAATGCTTATGATTAGCGCTTTAGGGTTAGCGCAGCTAGCTAAGTAATGTAGCACCACCATGCTACGTTACTTAGCTGTCAGTAGTTTGGAAAAGTTTCTTCTGCCTAAAATTTGTTTTTTATTAATTGATGTGAAAGTTTTTTTTAATTTTAGCTTTTAAATTTTCAGAATTTACTGTCGCTGTGTAACTTTAGATTTTTTTTGCTAAATCTTTTAATCAGTTAGATTAAATTACTCAGTACTTTTTTACTTTGACTTGAGCAAACTGTTGGCGCTCAAGTCAAAGTAAGAAACGTGTATTGTTATCTCCTGTTTGGGAATGTTTCTTGTTTTAATAAAGTTTTTAGGGGGGAAGAGCGAGACAGATTTTAACCCCTTCAAAATAAGAGCATGAATACAATCATCTAACTACTAGATTTCTTAATAGTTAATCTAAACTTCAACACAGATGTTGAACTTTATTCAACTGAATTTTTACTAAACTGTCCTGTAAATGTAAACACTTAAAATTTATCTGAAGAATGAATTTAAGAGAAGTGAAATGCGCTAAATGTTTCCCAAGTTAGCAAAGCGCTAAGCTAAGAGTTAGCTCTGCAGTTAGCGCCTTGTTTCCTGAATTGCTCTCAGGATTTAACCGGGTCAGAACCATCTGAGCCGAGTCAGACTGGAGTCAGAACGCGAACTGGGAACCAGCTGAGACCCGGTTGGACTCTGTGCTGGTTCTGATGGACGTCCAACCAGAACCGGGTCCATCTCTGCTTTCACTTTTATCGTCAGTGGAGAAAATGTTACTTTTTCAAAGTATTTTTAGTTTCAGTGTAATTTTAACCTCCAGCTGTTTCCTTAACTCTGATGTCATCAACCTCTTTAATCCTGTAGTTGTTTCTTATCTGCCACAATAACAGTTTCATGAAGAGTCGTTTGCTTGACTCTCACTGCAGCTCAGAGATTTCAGTGTAAACTCAGGTAATCCAGCGTTTCTTTCCCTCATCAGCAGGATTAACGTTTCCAGCTCTACCGTGTGACCTGCAGCGTTCAGGTCTCTACAGGTACAGAGCCTGTCACACAGACGGGTCTCTGATTCGCTCCACAGGCTGGAAACAAACATTTTCCTTTTCATTTTACTCACAAAAACCTGTTTAAACAAGAACAGAAGTTAGATTTCCTCACAGCAGAGCAGCAGAATGTCCCTTTAATTTCACTTTGACTAAAACCTGATTCAGCTCCAGAAACACGGAGGCTGGAAATCTTTCTGGGGTGTAAATACTTTATCAAATACTTTAGTAAATACTTTATCAAATACTTTAGTAAATACTTATCAAACACTTTAGTAAATACTTTAGTAAATACTTTGGTGCTAAAACTCTGCAGAGCAGAAGCTCAGATGAAAAAGCTGCGAGGAAAACAGAGTAAAAACCGTTTAAAACCCGTTTCCTGGACTGACTGGGGTCAGTTAGGAGGTCAGGGGTCAGAGGTCACTCACCGTAGCAGGAGAACAGGACCAGGGCGAGCGAGAGAGAGAGAGGGACGTTCATTCTGGACGAGGCGCCGGATCCGACTGAGACCCAGAGGGAGTGGGGGGGGCGTGGCTCAGAGAGCTGGATCAGAACCGGATCAGAACCAGAATAAAACTCCTTCAGGACGGGAGCAGACTGAGCCATGATGACATCACACAACACGATGATGACATCACAGGAAGTGGAGGAGCTGCAGGAGAACCGACAGCGTTCAAACTTCCCCCAGAAATGTCCTGATGGGATCCGAACCCACAACCTTTTTCACAGCGTTAGCATTAGCATTAGCAGTGGTGGGCGGGGAATCAGATGAGATCCAGTTTGTCCTTCCAGCTGCTTTCTGGTCCAGTTTGCGGCTTTAATCTCGGCTAATTCAAACTGGAGGAGCTGTTTGGTTTTACAGTGTTCAAGTCGTTACAGGAGAGAACATTTCACACACACACACACACACACACACACACGTTTGGATGGTAAAACTAAATATTTATTCCTGAGCTAAATATTTAGTTACCATATTTAGTTACTTTGCAAGCTAAATATTTTTAACAAGTTAAATATTTAGCTTCCTGACTAAATACATGAATCTGAGTAAAAGTATTTAGTTATAAGTATAAATGTTCAGTTTGAAGCCAAATATTTAGCTTTCTAAACATTTTATTTAGTTTTTAGCTGCTTAGTTTGCAAACCATTCAAGGTTCAAATATCTTGGTTTCTCACCTGGTTTCCATCATTTAGCTCAGATGTAAATCAGTTGGAAAACTAAATAAAGGTTTTGTCTCATCTGAATCCTCTTCCTGCTCATAGTGAAGCAGAACCAGCAGATCAGAACAGATTGCACCATTCTGGGTTCTGGTTCTGGTTCTGTTCAGCTCCCCAGTTAAACAGATTTATATCTCCATTGTTCCCAGTGACGCCTCCTGATGGATTGTTGGCCTGCAGACGTTTTTCCTGCTGAGAAACATGAGGACTGTTTGCTGAGGCCAGAGGATTTTCCAGACTTTCTTTCTTTCTTTCTTTTGGGGTTAAATGTTTTTAAAGCTTTAGACTAGCAGTTCTCAAGCTTCTGTTAGCTTCTGTTAGCTCCTCTCCTGCTACTGGTAGCTAAAATCACGATACCCTCACTGTGTCTCCCTCTGAAAAATGAACCATTTAAATGATAAATCTCTCCATGGTGACACCAGATAGAGATCGTTCATTTTATAGCGTTAACACCGGAGCTGTAAGTGGTTCGGTATGAAATGGGGGATAGAACAACACAGACCTTTAACATTTCAGTAATCAGAATGCAGAAATTGTTTCCGTTGTTTTAAAAGGTTTATGTCAGCCTGCCTTTTCCCCATCGATATGTTTCCCGACCGCCCTGCACCTTAAGGGGTTAAAAAAAAAACAAAAAAAAACAATCACACATTGCGCAAAACTCTGAAACAGGAGAAGCAGGACATAAAACGGAGCGACGGACTAAATGTGAATTATGGCATAAAAACAGAGAATCTGACGCTGAAGAGTGAAAAAATTAACACATGATGTGAAACATGATGATTAGCTGCTCAGCAGGTGATGAGTGAAGATTACTGATGGTCAATAAACAAATAAATGTAGCAACAGGAAAGAAACTAAAGCTGACATAGTAATAAACCAAGAGAGGAAAAAATTAATCAAATGAAACTAAATGGAAATGAATGAGGAACAAAATGCAAGAATAAACTAAGAAACTGAAGCAAATACAGAGGAATAAACTTGTATGGCAAGACCTTTAGAGCAATAATTAATACAGAGACTGTATGGCAAGAATAAACAGACACTATTTCCAGATAAAAGGTAAAATAATTTAGTTAATGGGTTTGTTGAGACCATATCTAGTACTGAGAATAAATATATATTACAGACCATAACAGTAAAGAACTGATCACTTATGTATGTTTTTAATAGATTTGATTTCTTCAATATCATTTTTCATGTCGGTGTTAATGTCATGAGGCTGAGACTCCATGACACTTTCATTTTGACTCATTAGGACCTTGGAGCCCAAACGGGTCCTGAAGGTCCAGAATGTTTTAGTCTCTCCCTGGTTTAACACACCTGGATCCCATGATGGCTGTTAGAGGCCCAAGAGGAACATGGACCTGATGTTCAGGTTGTTTCTGCCACCAGGGAGAGAATAAAACATGCAGGATGCTGGACAACCAGGACCCACTTAGGCTCCCATGCATTAGGATCTGATTAAGGATTAAGATTCTTTCTAATTTCTGTCCAGTAAAACTATTAATCTATAATCAATAGACAGGACTATTTAAAGATATGATCCATGTTTCTGTCTCATATTTGTGGCATTAAAGGACCTGGAACTTTGTTTTCCCAGTGAAAAACAAAGGTGGGGGTCAGTGAGGGACCTGGATAAAGGCTGGGGGGCCGATGGGCCCAAAAAGGGTCAGAAACACTGAGTCACATCAGAGATAAAAAAGTTGCTTTGAAAGTCCATTAAAAGTACCAACTCTGCATGATTTGGTAAATTATGATAAATTAATGCAAAGTTGGCATTTTAATGGACTTTTAAAGCAACTCTGCAATAAAAGTGTCTTTATTTACCAAATGATACTTTATAACAACAGTCATAGACATTCATAGACTTTATGTTCATGTCATGTATATGACAGTGTTTATGACATAAACTGTGTTTATGATTGACACTGTTTGACACTGTCATAAAGTATCAGTGTCATAAACAGTTTATGACACTAATATTAGGTTGAGAAACTGATGTAAATGAAGGAAACTCTCCGTTTCTGTTTCCATCATGAAGCTCGCAGCGCCCCCTGCTGGTTGACCTCAGGTAAAGTCACTGTCATCTGTTCACCTGAATCAGGTTTAATCAGAGCTGGACGCTGATTGGCTGTTGGCCCAGCGGTGAAGCTGATTGGCTCCTGATGGACGTGAGTCACCTGTCGGATCCTAACAGGTGATCTGTCTACCTGTCAGCCGTAAATACAGCTTACCTGGTGGTAACGCGCATGCGCACATCGATGTTACGTTTCTTATAAATCCGTCATACCTGTAAAGTTTCATTTCGTGTTTTATTTTTCAGAAGTTATCGGTACATTTTATTTAATGAAGCTGCTGTTAATCAAACATTTTAACATAAATTACTTTTGCTGTTTCCAGTATCTTTACCAAACTGTAGACTTTGGTCCCGTTTAGCGTCACCATGACTACAAACACTGTTGAACTACAGATTTGGATGTTTTGTCCCTACAGCTGATCAACCTTTTTAATATTTTAATACGTATTTAGAAAACTGAACGGAATAAAAACCATCTCATGAATATCTGGATCCTGAGCGAAGCTGCTGGGAAACAAACTGAACAAATAGTTTCTTGTTTCCACAGAGTCTCTTTCTGGACGCTGCGTGGAAACAACCAGAGTTTTGTCTCTTTTTTAAACATCCATAAACATCTTGAGAAATAAAACACAAATTTCTACAGGTATGACGGACTTGTAAGAAACGTAACATCGACGTGCGCATGCGCGTCACCACGAGGTACGACAGCTAAACAGAAACCCGAAAGGGTCTCACTGATTGTTTCTGTTTGAAATAACCTGCAGGGAGGGTCTCACAATGAGGTGCGCGGGCCTCCAGGGGACGCACCAGACCTTCCTGATGTCCTGCAGGGACGTCATGACGCATCAGGACAAGTTTTCACTGTATTTCACATTCGGGAACATTTTAAATGTTCCTGTTACAACCAGAGCTGCAAATAACAGGAAACGGCGAGACGCTGTTGCAGGGCAGCTGCTTCTAATGCTACACTGTAAAAAATTAACACCTGGTGTTTGTTTCCATGGAAACCACCCGAGCTGTTTGATGTTTAACAGGTAATAAGGAAGTGACCTTTGGTCTCAGCACAGACTCGGTTCCCAGAGGGTTGGACAGGAAGCAAAGCGGTTTGTTGGAGAACGTCTGTGTTGTTGTGGATCTGTTGTCAGAAAGCGACAGAAAAACAAGAGAAAAACGACAGAAAAACGACAATAAATGACAGGAAAAACGACAGAAAACAAGAGAAAACCAGAGAAAAACAACAGAGAGTGACAGAAAACAATAGAAAAACGACAGAAAGGTGTCGACCTGCTGCTGGTCAGGATGAAGCTGGACGTGAAAATCGAGATGTTGAAGTTTTGCTTCACCGTCTTAAACTCCGTCTTCTTGGTGAGTTTCTCCTGGATTTTCTTCATCAACATTTTAAAGACGTTTAAATCAGGTTCTTCAGGTTCTTCATAGCTTCTAACTGGACATTTAGTTTTATTTGTCATGTTTTTAAATATTTCAGCGTTTGATTTATTTTCCATCCATCTATTTTATTCCACTCTTGTCTTCAGTGGGTCGGGAGGAACTGCTGCCTCTGCAGCCAATGTTTCGAGTGAGACGCAGGGTCACCTGGTCACCAGGTCACCTGGTCCCCTGGTCACCAGGTCACCTGGTCCCCTGGTCACCAGGTCACCTGGTCA
>CAEGAF010024664.1:0-10186 GCA_903067075.1 Micropoecilia bifurca
CTAGGGACAATTTGGAGAGACCAATTAACCTAACAGTCATGTTTTTGGACTGTGGGAGGAAACCGGAGTACCCGGAGGAAACCCACGCATGCACAGGGAGAACATGCAAACTCCTGCTGTTGAGCCCCTGAAACCAAAATGCACTCATTGTTGAACACTGAAGTCAGTCATATGTGATAAACCTCTGGATTCTGCAAAATGTCATGTGGGTTTCGTACATGAGAGCAATTAAACTTAAACGGGTCCCGCTTGTCTGCTACTGTTACATCTGAGATTTTTCTCTTTCACCTCTGGATACATAGGTATAGTCAAAGTAACAGTGCAGATGCTGTCTTTAGGTTAATCTGTTCTTAGAAGGTTTAATCACAGCACAGGAGAAAATCAAAGTAGATGAGCTTTGGTTACAGAGAGATAATTAAATCCATGAAAAATGTTTCCGGCTCAATATTTTAATACTCTACATACAAGAAATTGTGAACGTCATTTGAATTTCCTGGCTCCTGGCACAGTCCACAATATTTTCAACAGGATTGAGGACAAGCTCCAGCCTGCTTTGTGTTTTCCAATCCCAGATTCAATGTGTGTTTGTGATCATTCATTGTTGGAACAACAATTTCTGTCCCCATTTCATCCCTGTGACTGTCGATTTAAGAGAGAACCCTGAGAATTTGACGGTGATCCTCTCATTTCTTAATGCCATCCATTTTGTACAATCCACCTGGCACCAACAACAGTAGAGGTTTCCCAGAGCATGACACTGCTGCTGCCATGCTTGATGGTTAGTGAAACGTTGCTTGATTTATAAGCCTCCAAGCACACTTTATGGTTACAAGTACAGAGTGGCTTCACTGCAACAAGGCAATTGTTTTGCCAGGTTTGGGTCTCCTCAGTTTTCTTTTGACTGTAAACTACAAACGTTGGACCCTTCGTCTGTGGAGGTTGCTTCTTAAGGTTTGCATGTGAAAACAAGAACAAATACTCAAGAATTCATGGGATTTAAGTACTACAGCCTCCTGCGAATAGAGGAAATCCACCAATTCTTCAGACTCTCATTAAGAATATGTACAACTGCCTATTACAATAATTCAAAACACATAATATACATCTATATCCATAAATATGCATATTAGAACTCGTCTTAGGACTACCTTAGAAGCTTATTCAAAATGATGGTTATTAAAAATATAACCTACATTTGTATGAAAACTCAGTTATTTGTGGGTTGGGCTAAGCCCAGAATGTTTCAGGATTTAGACGAAGAAAATCTGTTACAACAGCTTGCTGTAAGTTTTTATTATTAATGCTATATTTAGATAAAACCATATAGGTCAAACAGGGATACATATCCCATATCCATAAATCAGGCTCTAATTAGGACAGTTCTAAATACACAGCTGCTCTTTGGAGATTAAAATAGCAAAAAATGTAAATACACAGTATGATTGCCACCATCTGAAATGGTACATGAAACTAGCAAAATACATTTATTTATGAAAAAAGAAAAGATACAGCTCCTCTTCACTCCTGATCTGATTTTCTCTTTAAATAATACTATTTAAAATTTCCTAACCAAAGCAGACAATAACAAACAAGCGAATCAGCGGGAATATATAGCTGTGTTTCAACTGACCGTATAGATTGCACAATTTGACATAACGAAAATAAGTTAATAAGTAATGGAAACACACCCATGTTGAATTTGGCAGGATTTTTAATGACTTACCATGTAAACAAACATATTCATGTGTTGTTAGAATTGCATTTATTTAATAAAAACACCTCAATTGCAAAGTTATGTTTTCTTGACATTAGGGGACATTTGTAATGATAAGGCAGCTTCGGTCAATATATAAAAATCAATCACAATATCAATAAGATTCTGAACAGAAACAGCATATCAATGTCATGGCCACATCTTGTTTAAATCAAATTTATACACAGCAACCATATAATACCATACTTCAATCTGCATTCTATGTTAAAGCTCTGAAACTAAAAAATTCAAACATTCGATAAATACGTATCCTTGAAACAGTTGTGAACAGGACTTAAGACTCACAACATCTTAACACATTCACAGCGTCTCTTTCTGGTGCTTTCGTCACCCTGAAAACCAAAGTGAGATGTCAGGACCACCTAGAGTTTTCATAGGCCAAGTCATGCATCTCTTCTTCAAAGTAAACTTTGGTTAAAAGCCCTTTCTCCCCCGCCCCCACTGCCCCAAGTTCAATAGAATATTACTGGATCTATAGAGAGCCAGTGTTTGGTCACTGACTGTGCTTCAAAGCTCTCTCACTTTAACTACTAAAATATCTTTAAAGCCTTTGCTTCATGGTGACAAAGTGCGACCAAAGGCAATTATAACCGTGAGCAAATCAAATTAGTTTTCCAGAAATGTTTGTTTGGTCATTTTTATTATAAGTTATAAGAATAAAACAATCTTATTTGAAATAGATCCTACTTCAAGAAGCTGATGAAGCAGGAGTTCTCAGTGTTGAAGTCTGAACATCAAAATCTAAATCCTAGGTAAGTGGCCTTCCGCTTTAGGAAAGATGGCTTTGGCGTAACCCACATTTTACGCAATGTGGGTTACGCAAAAACCCGCACTCCCATATTATTTGACAGAACTTATTTGGCGAATAAGTGCTGACGTAGCATTGGTGGATCTGTGCTTTACCACAGGCATGAAACTCCAGTTCAGAAGTGAAGACTGTTTCTGAAATGTGTGGTCCATGCTCGCTGGCAATCTCTACATCTTGTTTGCTGCAGCCATATGTAGCATCAACATCTAATGGAATCATGTTTTGTGTACCCTGGTTGATTCCCTCCATACCAGAAGATGGAAACACAAAATTCGCATTTTCTTTGTTTGTTTGTTTTTGCAACATTGTAAAAGTTTGCCTAAAATTTGTATGACAATCAGATGGAAAAATAGCTGGACACACTGAACAGCCATAGAACAGACCACACACACACACACACACACACACACACACACACACACACACACACACACACACACACACACACACACACACACCTAAGGATTACTCAGAGTAAGAATCATGTTTTTGGACTGGCGGAAGCCGGAGAACCTGGAGGGAACACACACAAGTAAATGAAGAATGTAATAAGGAATAAAGGAAGCAGTGTGTAAGTACTAATTCAGTGGGGTTTACTGGGATTTATTTATTCAAGTGCCTGCAGACTAAGTCCTACTAACACTTCTTACAGAGTCTTTGAACAAAGACAGGAACACTGATGGTGGCCTAAAAATATCAATCAGGATATCATCATAAATCACCCAAAATTCCTCCAATCAGCTCGAGTGTACTGGATAAATCTGCTTCTTCGTCTCCTCTCATCATCACCGCCATCAGCGCCTCAGCAGCCAACTGTCTGGCCTTATCAGTTAACACTTCTCAACGGAGGAGAGAGCACCTTTCGCCCCCAGACCCCCTCCCTGCTGGGATCCCTCCAGTCTTCACAGCCAGATCAACCACTTCAAGACCAGGGCTCACACTCCTTTCCAGAGCAAACCGCTGCTGCCTGTGATCTTTGAGCCAAATACAAATTTGGTTAGGCGTTGAATCCCCTGCCAGTTCATACTTCCCACTCTCTAGATGGAGGAGGTTTTAAAATATAACCAACCATTTCTCTTACATGGAGCGTAAAGATGAGATGCATTTGGTCTCAAACGTGATTTGAGCTAAATACTTACAAGAGGGATAACATGAAGTGGATGCATATTCCACATGATGCTAAGATATGGGAACGGTGGGTACTTTTAAAACCTGTAACTTCTGTTTATTTGTATTGCGTCCAATGGAAAAATACATTGTTTACTGGACTATCTTTCGTAACATGGGATTTGATCATTGCCCATTCTGATCGATGGAAGAAATGGTTTGAATTTCCTTCTTCTTGCTCTGCTCTTCAACTCATCTGGGACTTGAGGTTGTATTTAAGGTGTTTTTTTACTTTTGACCTTCTCTCTGTTGTAAAAACAAAACCATGTTGCGACAGTTACCAGTGCCTCAACCCAAACAACTATGAATGGAACAATGATGAACTACTAATAGAACAAATCAGAACTATTGCCAGTTACTGCAACATGCTGGCACCATGAGCAGCGCAATTATAGAATTTTGCAATTTTTCAAATTTTTTTTGTTCATTCACACTAGAGCTGTTTTGTCTGCTTTATTCAAACTTTAGTTTGCTTGTCTATAAAGTTTGGTTCATTTGGGGAGGTGTGAATGCGTAATCATACTTTGATGCGGGCCACAAAAAATTAACTTTGCTCCGCTTACAAACCTCGGCCTTGGTTTGGTTGAAGCTAACTCTAGTGTGTTTTAAATGCAAAGGTAAATGCCAGGCGGACCAGAGACTGCTCCGAAAACAGGAAGTGGACTATAGCGCAAGGCATTCTGGGTAAAGATAAACAAAACAAATGTGGGAGTCTAGTGCTAGTGGGAGAAATGGCTCATGGCCTTTTGCCTACAACAAAACTGAAATCCTACAACCACTAAAGTCTGATGTCACTCCATTTTTGTTTACATTTCGTAAAGAAGGAAGTTCAGAGGTTTTCATGTTTACTTCAGTGGTTCAGTGGTGCAGCACCCCCACAGGCAAGGAAGGGAACAGGTTTTTCAAAGGGTTTAGTTTTTTTTGTTATAGTGTAATGTGACAAAGAACTGCAGCAAATAAAAATCAAACAAATGTTGAATCTTTGATCCCCAGACGAACCGAGTCTACTGGACTATCAGGTGTGGAAACACCCTGAACCTTTAAACCCGCACTGTGTCTCATGAGAGCCCTGATCTTTTGGGGCACTGGTGACTTAGATCAGCTCAATAATCTGCCTGTTCTGTCCGACATCTCATTAATATTGCAGATATTAGGTCATGAATTATACATTTAACAAGACAAGCTATTACAACCCACCCAGTGGGGAACACGTATGTGCACATACATTTCAAAACAATGAATTCAGTATTTGATCTGGTTCCAGATGCAATGTAAATATGCTAGCCTCATGAATGGGGCACCAGAAAATGTTCAGAAGAGTCAAGCTGATATCCTACTGACGTGAACCTGGTCTGCTGCTGATGGGGGGATATTTCACATTTAAACAGTCACATACATCCAAGTCACAAAGGTCATGTGCAGAATGAAACATATGAGAAAATGTGTGCTGCTCAGATGAGACCAAAAATAAACCTGAACATAACTATCTCCAAAATGAATCCTGGCGGTAGTAGCATGGAAAAGTTCCCCTTGTAGCAGGTCAAAGGTCATAAAAAGCTGTATGTTTTACTGAATGGTTTAGATCAGGGGTGTCCAAACCTTTCATCATATGGGTCAAAAATCTCAGCTAAAAGCTACTCGTGGGCAAAAGAAAAAAAAAAAAATACTGTTTACAAAATCTAAAATTCCTAAAAATATGGTGATTTTTTTTTCATACATACTCAACAATATACGAAACAGAAACTAGTGTAATAAAACAAAGCAGACTTTGTTTTGTAGGAACGGTATTGTAGATCCTAAACATCAAATGGTTTTTGCCTGTTTGTCTTGTTGAAACAAAGGTATTCAGATTGCTCATTATTCTGGGCTCAAATACAAAAATATATTTTGATCTCAGCAATAAATACAAGATCTAGGTCAATTATCATTTGAAAACACTTGCTGTATTTAGCCAAGTTTTAATACAGCAATTAAAAGCAGATTTGGGTGTACTTTAGAGTAAAAGTCAAAGCATAGATGTGTTCCTAGTTACCATGACAATAGAAAGAAATCAGGAAGCTTGGAACAGATGATCACATTGTGTTGCATCTAACAGTTCTCTAAGTAGACTTTGGTTTAAAAGTTTAAAAGTCACAGTTTTGTCCTAATTTATTCTTGAATTGTGTTCAGGGACTGCAACAAAATAAAAAATAAAAAATCAGTTCATGGACCCCGGACCATAGTTTGAACACTGTTCGTTTAGATCAAATCACATTCAACTCAATTCAAATTCAAAAGTACTTTATTAATTCCAAAGGAAAATAATTAAGTGATACTGAAACTCATAAACATCCAAGATAAATTTGTGAATATATGCTAAGATTAATAAAGTCAGAATTTCCCATGGTGTATTATAAGTCTGGTGGGCCACCAGGCTTTATTTGTTCTCCCACCAGGCTTAGCATTGTTTATTTATTTTAGTTTATTTAATTGTTGCATTTTTTTAAGACTTTATAGTTGATGTTTAGGTATTAATTTTCCAGCATTCGAATAACGTATAGCTATCAAGTGTTATTTTCAAATTTTCTGTCAACTATGAACGTCGTTTAACTCAAAAACATGGCGGCCGGTTGAATGACTGCCCTGACGCCCCGAAAACCAGGATTAGCATGTTTTCTGGCTGAAACCCTGAAAGTGATGTTCACAAGTGTTTTCCATCAAATGTGACTGATCTTGATCTGTTTTGTAAAGAAAAATGAGCAAACATGACAGTCTATGTGCAAAAAAGCTGGAGAGATTAACCAAAAGACAACAAAAAGTGATTCCATTACTGCAGCTTGAATCCAAAAGCACACTACACTTCTCTACGTAAAAAAATCATAATTATTTCCCGTTCACGTCAGAATCAGACACAGCTTTTTGTTGATCTACCACGGAAAATTGCCACGAAATGCGTTGAATGTTATGGTTGTAATTTGACAAAATGTGAAACAATTCAGGATGTTTGAACACAATAAGTCATCACACTGAACCAGAGTGTCAGCCGAGGTTAAACACAGAAGAAAACCTAGATCCCTCCTAAAGCAGCCAGGTTCTCCTCTTAGACAGTAGATTTAAAGTTTTGCCACAATTAAATTACAACCCAGAAACTGACAGCAGTAACAGAAGACCAGCAATCGCAAATACTCACAATCATCTTATAATCAGAATTCATTTATTGTAATGTGCAAGTAAACACAGCGACATTTTAAAAAATAGCAACTCTTGAAGGCTGTGCAAATAAATAAATAAGAAAAAAATAAAACAAAAAAAACCAACAACTTGGATATTAAGATAATGAAGAGGTTTGGATGAATTTGTGGCATTCAGGGCGATTTCTAGCTTCTAAATATCCAGTTCTCCCAAAAAGAACTTCCTCTTAGCTGTGAATGGTGACTTTTCATTTAGCTTTGTGGAATTTTTCCTCTTATAATCCTCTAATAATCCCATCCAGGCATGTTGCAGAAGTGTCTCTCTGAAAAGGGGGACTATTAACGGATTATCCTTAATAAAGTGGCCGTGACTGCGCTTTCTTCCTGAGGGCTTAAAAAGCTCCACTAATCCAAAGATGTGTCACTCACTCACTCACTCACTCTGTTGTTCTGCTGCAACTTTGGAGAGAAAACGTAGAGTTTTACTCACCTTCTTCCGGGGCTGCCATTTCATCATATTTGTAAGGCAGGTGGGCACAGCATCAAAGTGTCACAACAGTGGCAGAGGCATGTCAAACGCCTCGATCGGGACCACCGATCGAGGCGAAGAGCAGGTCAAGGAGGGATGTGTGTGATGTAGGAGGGAGGTTGTTGTAATCCAGATAAAATGAGGGTGCAGAGCGATCGGTTCGGTTATCCAGCAGCAGCAGCAGCAGCAGCAGCGGTGGTTCCTGCAGCTCTTGCCGCTCTGAGGACGCAACTGAGGCGCGAGCCGAAGGAGAGGAGAGCAGAGGAGAGGGAAACCCAACACCGGCACACACACCCCCGTCTCTCCTGCACACTCTCTCTCTTTCTCTCTTACACACACAGACACACTGGACGTCAATTATTTTTGTTGAATCCCAATAAGAAAAAGTGTTTATTGTCCTAAAATAACCTTGTATTCGTCAATGCCAAATATCATGTATTTAAAGGGGAAGTATCATGTGTTTTCCAGGCGCATAGTGTCATTTTATAGCACTCATTTTATAGAAACTCTGCTGCTTTCAATTGTTATAACAAATGTTATAAAACGACTGCAATTTAACACATAGAAATTGAGTCTCTGTCTCTTTAACTTCACCTTCAGGAAGTATTTCAACACTTTTTGGTCTTTAGTGTGAGCCTGCATACCTCAGTGCTGCTGTTATACCTGAATCTCACAACTGTGGGATAATAAAGGATATTTCTAAAAATGACTTTATGATTGGCCAATGGTCAAACTTATGAAGCTACTTTGCTTCCCAAGCCAGGCAGTAGGAACCATCCAGCAACCCTGCAAAAAACCCTGAGAACGCCTGGCTGACTATAATCAGCAGGTATGAATGTAATAATTACTGAATAGTGAAGAAAAGTGACCAAGAAGATTCTAAAATTTGACGTTTCTTTGCATATTTTGCAGCATTGTCTGTTGATTAGCAAAGGCTTTCCCTGGCCAGAAGCTGATGCTGTTTAGTGCCATGACATAAAAAGTTTAGGCACCGCGGCTCTTTAACACAAGGTTTAACTACAGAGTCTCTGATGTAGGAGTAATAACGAGAACTGATTAAAATGCTATTCTTTGTTTATTTACTAATTACATTAAGGACAAAGTCATTATTTCAACTTTTCTAAGCAATCACAAAAAAGAAATAATCCCTCCACATTACACCAAACAAACTCTTCTTATCATTACTGGCCAACTTTTCCACACGTTTCCTCTGGGATCAATTTATCTGAAATCAAAAGTCTCCATGCCATCACAATAATCTTTAGCTTTCACCACAGATTCTTTATCAGATTCAAGTTGGGACTCCAAAACGTTGATATCACTTCCACTTAAGAGTGATATGTTTTAACTATTTCAAATCTTAACACACTCCAGCCTGTGTACTAAGAAAGAAACAGCCCCTTTACTTTATCACATAATAATAACCTGCAACTTAGATACACCACAAGAGGGCGATCATCACATTGACAGGATATTCCAGAAGTTTGATTATTTTGGTATTTTGAGGTTGTGTGTGTGCACGTGTGTGTGCGTGTGTGTGTGTGTGTGTGTGTGTTGCATCCTGTCCTGCTTTCCTCTTTTTTTTGGCTTATTCTTCCATTACTTTATTTAATGTTCTCTTGTTTCCTCTCATAAACTCGCCAAAAAATAAGACACTTCAGGACTTTAAGGACAACAGCAATTTACAATTCTCCTCTTTCTTCAGCTCTAACATTTTGGGAGTGAACATTAAAGCTCTCACCAGGTTTTTCAAAGCGCTCCAGTTCATTTTAACACAGTGCAGTGTGAAAGTAAACCACAGCAGCAGAAAAAGCAACAAATAACGCAATTTTGATCCCCAAGGGAAGTAAATCTACCAGACTACCAGGTGTGAAAACATCCTAAGATGCTTCTTTGTTTTTGCACAGTAAAGTTTCCTTCATAAATGTAACTGTATTTTAGAAATTGAAAAGGGTTTTTCAAGACACTTGTTCATTTCTGTGATTCTATCAGCTATTCATGAACAACAGTTCTTTATGCAACTCCTTTGAAAGGATCAGAGATCACGGCTGCCCGTCTCTAGCTTGGTCCCTTGCTTTTTCTGCACTGAATTCCTTCAAATTCCTTGAAAAGTTAAAAATGTTATGCACTACAGAGGAAGAAATATGCAAATCCCTTTCTTTTTTCCCCCTCTTTAAGGAAGGCCTCTGTAAAATTTATGATCTTCTTGAGATTTTAACAACCCAGAGATCTTCTGCAGGTCGCCGATCCTTGAACATCTTCTTTTTCTAGGCACTGCTTTTGAGCTAAATTAAAAATGATAATCAACTGAAGTCAAACCTTTTGAAATAACATGATTTTTACTCCCTGCTGCAGCAGCTGTAGCCTCCACGGCTTCAGACTCAGCATCTTCCTCAACTTCCACTTCTTTCCTCCTTTACTATTACTGCTAGTCATTCTCTTATAGTTTGATGAAGACACCTAAACAGTTAACAGTGACGGTGTCTCTTTCTGTTTAGCAACCATATTGGTCATCTGTATTATACCATGAAACATTGGAAAAACATCCTGAAACAGAAGGAAATATTACCAAACTGTGCTCATCTCGTATTTGAAATAGCCAAATGGTGTCCTTACTGCTTCTGGTTCCCAGTGTTGTATAGCAACGAAGTAAAAATACTTCACTACTTTACTTAAGTATATTTTGGAGTACTTCATACTTTCCTCGAGTACGAAAATTTTTGATAACTTTCACTTTT
>CAEGAF010024710.1:0-20656 GCA_903067075.1 Micropoecilia bifurca
TAAAGAAACTTTTATTTAGCAAAGATTTTTTTTAGCAAGTACTAGACTGCAGATTTTTTGTTTTGTGTTTTTATTTCATCACATTTTTTGTCTGTGTGCCATTTACATTTGAACTTGTGAAGGTTTTTTGCCGTTTATCCTGTGCTATGTACATACAAATGTACTTCTTTATTAGTATCTCTGGGGGAATTGAATACAAATGTGTGTGCTCCAGTTGTAAGATTTTTATTGCTAAAAAAAAAGGTATAATGTTTTTTCATTTTCTAATAATGTTCTATGCAGGATTCCAATTGGATACATTGAGGTTTGTGGTTGTGACTTAAGAAAATTTGAAAAATATAATAGCTTTAAATACAGTGTGTGGCATTATCTCTATCTATGCATTTAAAGCCTTGCTTCTTAAACAGTTCAGCCGTAGTATGGTTGTGTTTGCCAGAAAATAAATTGTGCCGTTATCATACCGTCTTGGCCTTGATGTCAGATTAGATCTGATTATCAAGTGAAAATGCCGTGCTGTTAACATTGCATTTACCACTGTGCCAACACTTTTATATTATATTATCTTGCAACATGTTTAGCACTAATTTACAGGGTTACACTTCAAGAGAAACGAATCTAAAGCTGGAAATAAATGCTATACAAACTGCTAGGAGTTTGAGACTTTTTCATCTGTATGTATTGCGGCTTTCAAATGGAGTTTAACAGGTTGAACAGCAATCATACGTTTTTTGTTTTATGACGCCAGAGCTTTGTCGAGTTATCGTGAGGCACTTTGAGTCTTTATGGAACATTTATCAGTCTGTGTGAGTGAGTGATGGTAACCTTCGGGGGTCATCTCTATTTACCGAAGAACTGTTTATATCTATCTGTCACAGCGGATTGAGGTGTTTTATAAAGCTTACAATTTGATGTGCTGCAGCATCGCTCAGCTGGGGTTATGAATGCTGTGGACAGGCAGCCAAATGATACAGAGTTGGTAGATTACTTTGCAGTTGATGAGCTGTTTGCCGCACTTGTTCTCTGCCAGATGATTCCTGTAACATGCAGTTGTGGAATCCATCAGCTCTCTGGCATCAAGTGTGTTTCATACGGCTTATTGCTGGCTGTAAATAAAAAGGTAATGTGGGAAGCTGACGTTTGTGGCTGTGTTGTTCCACATCTAAGATTGCCACTTGATCAAAGGACACAATATTGTATTGCTTTGACTTATGTGTATCTCTGCTTTGGGCGAGCCAGGCAAAACATTTTACAATTCAAGTGGTGAGCGGGGTCTGCAGAGGCCTGCCCAAACACGGTTTGTTAAAACTGTCTGGTTACACATGGTGAATACTTAACTCTAAGTAGACCAAGTAAGTAAGCTTTTAACAAGATCAGAGAGAATAAAGTGATGTACTTTACCCAGAAGTGCAGCAATATTTTTCCTACACTGGATCAAATCACAGAGCAACATGAGTTACATCAGGAGTCATTGCTCCCATTTCCCCTTCATGCATTATTGCACAATGCTTTACAATTCCTGGTGCATCACAGGCTTTTTTTCCCTTAAGCAATATTAAAAAAAACAGTATTCCTTGTAGTAAATTTGAACTAAACGCATTTATATTAGTCTTCATAAAATAAAATCAGCTCCGTAATGACTAAAAAATAAGGCTGAAGAATAAATAACATACCTTTTCATTGAGGAAGACTTATTTCAAATTAAAAGAAGCTTCTTAGAATCTAGAATTTGCATAGAGTTAAAGCAAATATAATCAACACTTTATTCTTATAAATTGAAAACATGGATAAAAGGATAAAATTAATAATCAAGTTTAGTATAATAAAATATTATTCAGTTAATTAAATAATAGTGTTTTGATTGCTCAAAATACTTTTGTCTGAGTAAAAGTCAAATCTGCTATCAAACTGTTATCTTGCTGTGTAAATTGGCATTTTTAAAACCTGCAATGTAGGACTGAGTGTGAGGTTGGAACATACAGTATTTTATGTTTTTGGAAAATGTGTGCCACTTTTCATGCTCTCCTAGTTTAAATAGTGCATGTGTGTGGAGCTCAGGGATGTGGAGTTCAGTGTTCTGCCCCTCAGGGCTGAGTATGTTACTTCTGAGTACGTTTCTTCTGTTTTTAAGGATCAACTGTCTACCTGGAAATGCATTTTTAATGCCCCATGAGTGCCCCAAAGCGGTCAGATAAATATTACCTGAATTGATCAGAAAACAGGTCAAGCCATCAATTCACTTTTAGTTTCAGGCCTCCTGATGTGATTTGATCTTCATTAGTGCAAATTAAAAGTTATATGACATAAAGGAAAGTTTAATGTTGAAACTTCGTTGTGATTTTTGAGTTGCAGTTATGTAAATGTTTGAATTCCAGTTTTAAAACCTTTAAGTAAAAGGAAAGCTTGGAAAAAACAATTTGGTGTATGTATGATCAATTATCTTTTATTTCACTGCACAACAGCAATGTTAGGCAGAATTAAGCACCTTACTTGATCCAGATCAATAAGTATCTTTGCAGATAGGCAGAGCTCACTCTGTCTCTTTGTTTGGCTGATTGGGACAGTTAAAGTGTTACTCTTGGAATGGTGGGATCCAGCCGTGGTGGTCGGTCTGGCACAGGTGCATGTTGGATTTTTGGATCCCCACTTAGATCAAATAGTCCACATAAAAAAATGGCTCAGCATAGTTGAAAGAGTCTTCACAGTGGAAACAGGAACAATGAACAAAGCCTTTCAGGACCTTCACTCATGATGTTGACACAGAAATTTTACAAAAAAGTCTAACTTGGGCTGAAGTTAGGACAGCACAGTTGGTAGTCAGGGTGAGTAATTCTTTTTTTTCTCACTGGCCAGATCACTAAATGTTGATACAATTCATTCCTTATTTTTGGGGGGTAATACAGTTACGTGACAGTGAAGGACTAACCTTTGTTACCATAAGACTTAAGACGTAAGACTTTGGGATGCTCGGATTGGATTTAGAAGTGATCTGGAGAAAACACAGTTTGGTGTTTTAAGTATTTGCAGTAGTTATGTTTCTTTTCCCTTGGAAGGAAAAGGCTGAATTAAAGCTGAATTCAGATTGATAGGCAATCAAATTGCAAAATGCTGTCATTGGTAGTTGTGCGAGCTTTGAGCTTCACCCGCAATATCAAGATGACAACCACAGATATGTTTAGAAATACAATTTATCACAGCAGCATTTGGTCGATTGACACAACTAGAGTCAGTGTGATTGATAACTGACACAATCCTATTTCAGGCAGCACATCATGAAAACTTATGAGATGACATCTGTTTACTGCATAGAGCAATCAATCAAAACCAGCATTCACAATAAAATCCTTGAATATATTGTTCTGTTAAAGTTATGTTGCTATTTTATTCATTCTCAGTTACTTTTCTTTCTTCAAAGTCAATCACCAGGCAGTGAGATGTTTTTTTAATGCTAAGCATTGTTAGTGACTCTGGGAATAAATTGCATGCCGTTTTTTTTTTTTTTTTTTTGAAGATTGTGTCAAAAAGAAAAGTTTGTGAGCATCTTTGTCATGCACTGAACAAAAGCAATAGATTGCTGCGCTCGCTCACCTCAAGCTTTGTGCGCTCAGACCCAAAGCGTCTGTGATGTGGGCGTCCAGAGAGACGAGTCATTTCAGCGCCATGATAAGGAGCCTGCTCTGGGAAGATACTGTGCTATTGTGACTGAATTTCAGCACAATGGGCTGGCTGAGGATCTAACATGCTGGGGGTAACAGAGCACTGACCACAGGCTCCCTCCGCAAACCTCTCCACAGACTCATTCTCTCCAACATTATGGACTGGCTTGTGTATGTCAGCGTCTGCAGCTGTGTTATCCAGAATTGATACATTTGATTTTGGCATGCTATAGTCATGCAACCGGCATGTAATTGAAATGTCCACAAAAGTGGTCTGCGGTTTAGGAATATATTATGTGTGAGACCAGACAGAACGATGGGATGGGAGGGAGCGGTGGGGTGTGATTGAGTTGCAAGGTTTATCTTCCAGTCCAGCTTTTTTGCAGCCATGATGCGTTAACCACCAGCACACAATGGACCACACTGATAATTTGAATTTCACTGTTAGCTTGGCAAAAACTTTTGCAGTAATAGAACAAACATCCTCATCATGGACAGGAATATCAGAACTTTTGGTCCAGAGAGACTTCAGAAAAGATGACCGATTGAGGAAGGTTGACCTTAGCTTCAGTGTAACATTCCCAAGAAAAAAGGGAAAATATTTTGTCATATACAATATGTAAGCCCCCTGAGGGGTTATTTTTAATTCATAATTGTATTTACCTTTTAATTGTCTAAGTAGCTCATCAAATTCATCCATTCATCCATCCAACCATCGTAGCTTCTCACTGAAATCGAAACATCTACCACAAATCTATTATGAATTGTTGAATTAATATGGATCTATGAGCTGCATATTTATCTAGGAAGGTTTGAGCATGAGACATTGTATAAGACTCCTGGTCAAGAAAAAAGTGAAACCAGCACAACCAGCTCTGAAGATGGCATACAAGTGGTTCCTCCTGCTCACAGCCTGCATGCCTCTCCAGTCATTTGGCTTTGGTTTATTTCTCATTTTCACATCTAATTTGGTTTAATTTGGGCTTACATAGGTTTAATCTACAGATGAAAAATGTGGTCTGACACTTTATTTGGCTGCCATGGATGTGCTCTGGACAGCCAAGCTTTTTAATGAAGCATCTCAAGGAGCCGGCAGGCCCATATTACTGAGACAGTCTGAGCACTTGAGACAGATTGAGAGTCTGTAATAAGCTCTGCTGCGCTGAGCTTCTCGGGACAGAATTGATGTGTAGAGATTTCACCTTTCAACATGGCAGTGGCTTGGGCTTTATTATTAAGCATGCTCCTTTGCCAGTGATGCTCCCAAAACAGGTGTTTACGTCTCAATTTCTGTTCTGTCAATAATCTGTTTACCTTAGCAGCATCTCTCACTTAAGAAATCTAATAATAAATTCACTCACAAACCCAGTCTGGAGACTCTGTGACAAATGTCAAGTGGCTATTAGGAATGAACACAGTTGTTGGCATTATATGATGTTTTGCATGGATGTATGTTGATGTATATCAGTTTAACAGATGGCTGTATAACATTACATTGTTGTCATTCATCAGAAGAAGATGCATGACATGTGATCTTATGAATGTTTTTTGCTACAGGTCCTGTAAACACCAGTTTACCTTCAGAATATGTAAATTAGACATCATCTTGCAGATATAGCTGGCAGAGTAAACAATATTATGTTTTTGTTTCTATTGTAGTTTACATTGTGATGAATCCAGTTCACAAACAGAAAATCCAAACAAACGCAATAATTTTGTTAATCAGATTTCTAGTAAATCTGTTGAATTTATTTACAGATGGAGTTGTTGATAAATAACACAACCTTAGCAGTTCCAATAAATATCAAATCAAAACTATTAGAATGAATTGCAATTTAAACTGAATTCTGTGTAATTTTTGCCTAAATGTTTTTTTGTTTAGTTTTGTTTCCTTTTTAAATGCTATAGCACAGTCATTTCAGCTTTAGGCTTTGATTATAAATCATAATTTATTAAGTGAAGACACTTGTTAGCATCTTGTAAAAGTTTAAACTTACTTTCTAAGTTTACAATTTACTATCACCAATTTCATTTGCATTTCACAAAATGTACAAATGATATTTTTAAGCTAATATCTATTGTCATTTAAATTTGTCATTAGACTCACTATTCTACAGGCTTTTTGTCTTGAGTCACCAGTGGATAACATTTCTGAAGTTGAATGTTTTATTTTCATTTTCATCATATTCTTCTCATTATGTAATCAATAGGTCATCAGGTATTGTTGTAATATTGCAATGTTATGTTTTTCTACATTTACCCAGCCCTAGTTTCCTATTCTCAGACATATTCCACTTATTTCATAAGTTTACAATTTATCAAAATCGTGCTACATATATGTTTGGCATGGACATTTTTAGTTTATTCGTTTTGCTGTAAAACTTCAATACAGTTTTCTTCATATCCTCAAAGACAGCACAAGAGACAAATGAAGTGTGAATGAGTGATCTCCAGTCAAGAGGGGGACAAATGTTGACCTGCCATGTGTTAAAAGCTAGCATCAGTCTTTTGAAGTACCTTTGAATTGATTGCTTTGATTGAAGGAATCAGGGACATGTGACCAGTTCAAGATCCAGGAGCATGACTCAATGCTGTAGTCCTCACCCACAAACTCTATATTGGCTTGTGTGCATAAAGAGTTTGACCTTAGAGGACCTGCATCCTCAGGTGGGTGTTAAAATGCCTTAAAGGGAAAATATGAATACCTCATTAGTTTTTATTTTTTTCTCCACTTAGAGAATTACTGCTCTGGCATCAGGGCTAATGTGTAACCTGCACTCTGATACATTAGTGGTAGCCATTCGGCCAAAAGCTGTGGAATGGACCTTTTTATGATCTGAGGGTTTTATCGGGCTCCGTCTGGATATTATGATGTGTTCTTTGATTTCCCTGACCTCAGGTTACTTTATTTAAATATTGCCAGCTGGAGTGCTCAGATTTAAGATCACATATCAAATTTCTTAACTGACACAGGAGAAAGTTGGTCTTAAGTGTATAACTTTTCACTCTGCAGTTTATCAGTGGAGGGAGACGCAGCTTTGATTAAGCGCTCTTGCTGTCAAAGATAATGAAAAGTTTAACATGAGCAGCAAACGCTTCAGTATATTTGGTGTTTATCTGACTGGTCTGATTGAGCTCTCGCCTTCAGAGAGAAATCCTCTCCGCACCAGTGGGGATTAAGCCTATCTCCTCAATCTATACTCAAAGAGCAAAGTGTTGCTTTACTCCTGGTAATTGCAGAATAATCACCTGTTTCTCTCATGTAAGGTGACTTTGAGGGTTCATTTTGCAGGGAGATTAATATTGAATGTTAGTTTTATCATCAGCCAGAAGAGAAAAAATAGGATAAATTAAACTTAAATTTCAGAATTGATCACATCATTCTAAAGGTAATTGGAAATCTGCTCTGATAAGACATGCTAACTTTAATCAGGTACCAAATGCCTTATGAAGCAACACACACTTGGCTGAAATGTTTGTAACAAAGACCTGTTATTAGTTGTTTGAATTGTTTCCCTGATATCCAGGTGCTTGTGTACACGTCCACTTTGCTCAAAAACAAACAAAGCCCACCGCACACTGACACACGGAAGCCGAGATATTCTCAGAGTTCAGCTCGCTCTGTTCCTGCAGATACCACAGTCCCCTTCCATGCTTATTGTGCTGGAACAAGCTATCTTAATGACATGCTAATTGATTTAGTGTGGCACAGATAGCAGTAAGCTGGCACACCGTGATAAAGCAGGAGTGGGCTGAGCTATTGGTTCAGAAGAGGACAGGAGACTCATCAAACTCCAGTGAGCTCATTCACTCCATTTGAACACAATTTTACACTACTGTGCTCCACATTGAACCATGGAGACCTTCGCTGGGTGTTTGTGGTATAAAAAAAAATTTAGCGTAAGTGGTTGTAAGTGCTATATATGTCTAGAGTTCAGGTGGGATAAACAAAAAGAGCGACTGGTGTTTTATCACAGCTCAGTTTTATTGTCTCTCACCTTCCCCTGATATTAAATCATAAACTCCGTTGTGCAGAAGTAACCGTGCTTAGCAATTCTACTGTAATTACCTTTTTATTGACAATACTAGAGATAATGCACAATGAACTTGTCAATTGTAAAACTGTCTAAAATTTACTTTGAATGGCCTTGTTTTTTTTTTTGTTGTTTTTTTTACATTTAAAACTGAAATGTTACATCTAAACAGTCCAAATGCTAACTTTTTAAAATGGCTTTTTCTTCAGGGTTCTTGCACTGTTAAAGTAAACAATGTATTTTTAGTCTTTTCAAGGTCTGGCCAAGTTTTCATTCTTTATACTGTACTATTTTTTCTAAAGCATAACAATCAAATACCTTGAAAGACAATTTACAACTATTTTGGATAAGATATAATTTATAGTAGGACTTTAAAATCAAAGATACTCTGTCAACTAGACTAAATTGTTTCACCAAGAAGGGTAAAAATATAGATTAAACCCCAATGTGTCAAGACATTTATGAAACAATTAAAATTTATGTATCATTTCACTTTCCAATGTTGTAAGTCCTAAAATAAGTAGAAATTTGTTGTAATGTGACAAAATGTGGAAATCTTTAAGGATGATGAATAACCTTTACGCCACTGTATAGAATATTGAAAAAAACAAAACATTTCTTCACATTTTCTACTGGATTATGAGTAGTTTTGTAAGTTAAGATTTCCAACAATCTGGTTGAAGTCTTATTCCAACAAGCAGGTGTGTTTGCTCGGTACAGAATGAGTTTCAAATGTCCTCAGATTTCTTGTTAGAATATCCATAGCAGCATGTGGTCTCCATTCTTTGACCAATGAATGTTGATTATTACTCACTAAAGCATGAACAAACATACTCTCCATGTACATAGTGAGCTGTTGATTTTGTATGAGGAGCACATATCCATGTCTCACCAGCACTACTGATTTTGTAGGACTGTTGCTCAATACCAGGAAGAGGGTGGAGACCACCACTGTGATTACTTTAGCTGTTGCTGTATGATTGCATGTTCTCTGGCATGTGATTAGGGGGAATGGGCCATATCTCTCACAATCTCAAAGGGAGATCAAATCAGGCTCAAAGCCTGGCTTCAGGCGGTGGTGCATTTGAAAGTCAATGTTTTATTTCTAGCATAAATTACTTGATCACAGCACTTTTTCGCCCCAAGGTTGTATTTGAAAGTGAGGGTTCTTTCAATTAAGAGGTATAAAAGAGGGCGTAATGTTTGCATAATACGTCATGCTACAAAAGTCTCTGTCAAGTCCACTAAATTTGTTTAAATGTGGAAAAACATTTAAATACATTTAGGGGGTAATCCTATAAAGACTATTTACATGCGAGTCCTGCAGGATTTGCTTTAATATTTTATACAGGAGTGAGAGTTGTTGAAAATGGAATCCAGGTGCATCCTTACCGTGTTTGTTTATGGTGTGCCAAAATGTTCAAGCCTCCTTGAGCATTCCTCATTACATTATTGAAAGGATTTTCAATAGTTTTTTTTTCTTTTACTTCTCTGGTATTCACAGCTGTGAATGACGAGAGCACCTGTCTCTGTGGGACTCGGCCAGCTTGGACAGTGGAACGATGCATGCTGTAACTCAGCGGGGATGCACAGATGAATCTGGTCACTGAGCTCAGCTGCTGGGTAGAGACTGAGGGAGGAGGGCGATGGAGGAGGAGGTGTTAGCAGTTCAAAAACCGGAAGCAGGGTTGGCATTTCAGGGTTCCTACACTGTTTGGAAAAGTCAAACTACAGAATGTTCAAGTTTTTACTAGGTTTAGATAAGTATGGGAAAATGTTTGCATGCCCTGACTATCCATTATTTCATCTGTCCATCTGTTTATCTGTCAATCTATCGCTTTTTATCTATTTGTTCATATGTCCATTTATCCTATCAGTCCATCTTTAGTCTGTTAATCAATTCATTTTAATTGTCCGTCCATTAGTCCATTTATCCTAGCAGCCAAAAATCCATTTATCCACTTGCCTCTCCACCCATCTGTCTGTCCATCTATTTGTCCATCAATCAATATATCAACACTGATGTGATACTGATACATTTTTATGATATTGTTCTGACCTTATTAAATCACCAGTAGTGTAAGAGTCTAACATGGATTGACAACTCTACTTTGTTTTGAAAAAGTAATGACATGTAAACTTCCTTTGATTGTTTTTGCATTTTTTACATCACATTAAGTCAGCAAAACCAATACCAACCCCATTCTCACAATTCATGTTGGTGCATTGCATACAAAAGTTTTGAAAGTATCTTCAAATGTGTTCGGAAGAGGAGGTGAACTATGTGAACCCTTGGGCAGGGGTGACGAAGCCTAAAGACAACCTATTGTGTTTATGCCACATTAGTATGCAAATGTAGAAATAATTAAGAAAAGCAGTTTATTTTCTTCTGATGTCTAAACAGCTGTGCGTGTTAACAATGCGACCCGACTGTGAACCTTCATCGGAGCTGTCTCATCTTTGCCATGTGCGGCATTCCTGAACTGGACCCTATCTGCTGTATTCCTGAGACTGTCTGAAATTATCAAAGGACGGCTGCATTAATTGCTTGACCTTGGCAGGGAGCCAGGTGGTCCCGGTTCACTCATCACCTGTAGGCATACCAGTTCTCCAAGCATCTTTCATCGCCCCTCTGGATCCTCTCCCCTTTCTTCTCTAGGTTAAGCCTGCACTAAAAGGTCTTGGTAAATACCTTGAAGAGCTGCTGCAAAAATGCTATTTTCCAAACAGCCTTCAGTCTTACCTGAAAGAGTAATAACATTTCATTTGAAGTAATGGTTAAAATTGGAATTGGACATCCCGGCTTTTCACAGACCTGTTTCAGGCAGTGGTCCCACTGCCATTGCACAGCACCTGTCTCTGCCCTGGCATAAACACTGGAGAAGGTGCTGCTCCAGGAAACAGAGTGGTTTGTCTGACTTATGGCTGATACATTCATCAAGCTTGTGCCAAGCCAATATCACACTGTCAGAAAGGAGCATGTGGCATTCTATCACCATGAGAGGCTGTGACGGAACAAGCCTTTTTCTATTACACTCTCTTAGGGCAATCTTTGATATTGCCTCCATTCTCCTCTGTAATGTTGCTTAGCTTAGCTGCTTGAATCCGTAGTGCTGGGTTTGACCTAAATGTAAAAATGTAGATCAAATATAGATCATGATCTGGGTAAAATATTCTGATTGGTTTATTTTCTGACATGACATGTACAGGTGAGTGTAATTACTGGACTGAAGCTCAAGCTATAAAAAGTGAAAAACAGCTCTGCTCTAAAAGTTTTCGATCCATTAGTAGCATATGGCTCCTTTGTATCACATCATATATTAAATAATGATTAATAGAAATCCTGTCCAAAATGAATTACTACAAAGATTGATTAGATTTTTCAGTTGTGACTGAATGTCAGTCACTACTTTTTCCTTTAAGCCTGGTTTAAACGCCTGTTCTTATTCCTGTTACTTGTCTCATTAATACTTGACTAAAATTTGAGGTTTTATTCTTTCTCATTTGATATTTGGCAGCAGCGTTTTCCCAGCTTATCCCTGACTTATCAAGACGAGTAGCCAGTGTTCCAATGGATTTCCTCTCACTCCTTATTCTCTGTTTTTGCTATTTTTCATTCAGCTGAGACTGTTAAGAAGCTGTCGCAGACCAGAGTGGTCCCCTGTACATTCCTGTGTTCTCCTTGCCTGAAGCACAGAATTACTATTTATGTGCTGAATGCCGACAGTACACCAGAGTCTGTCCCTGCTCAGCCAGCATAGCTACAGCAATACTGCTATGAGTTTATACTTGTCTTCTGGTTTTATGACTTTCTTTTGACTGAGCAGGAGACGGTTTGTGCTCCAGTACGGTCCAGTGCATTAAAACATGAATTTGGGCTGCTTGGGCTCTTTGGCTTGCATTATGATGCCCATTCAAGTCAAAAATTTGCATGTGTTCAATGTGGCCTCAATTTTTTCCGTCTTCCGTCTTTTTAAAAAGCATTTAAATCTTTTGCCTAATATCTGTATATATTTATACTCTAAAAACGGCTAAATTTGCAACTATTTTTATCACTGCTAACAGTCTCTCCTGACTTCCAAAATGAAAATGTACCCTTTTATCAAGCCATTGAATTAGATTTGCTAACAGTTAGGGGATAAAAAGCTTCTCCCTCTGTAATGTGAAGACTACAGATACAGTTTTTCATAAAAGCTTTGATGGATATCAAATCTAATCTGAAGAATACGAAACCAAAGTATTCTGGCAAATCCGACTAGATTTACTGCCTTTGATGTGGAGTAATTCTGCTTTTTCATCTGAAGAGGGCAAACGTCAAACTTGGTAGACGTGACTTTCTCAAGAATGAAGTTATGCTGCAGATAACCATCCTCCAATGGGAGCCTGATGATGTTATCACCTGTCTGAGAGTTTTTAGCACTTTGAGACAGGAGATGTATTACTTCAAGCACAAAACCCAGAATTTCTATTTTGAGTCTTGACTGCTTTTACCAAACATATACATTTCTTCTTGAACTGCATCAAAGTGACTTTAAGTTCTTATGGGAAACTGCAACCCTAGTAAAACATTTTTTTGCATAATAAAATCTGTAGTCTTTCACTTGGCTGTCTAGAGGCATAGTTTATATTATTTTATCTAAATAGGATTTTGCTGTTATCTGATTCTTAGTTATTACTATGTAGTAATTATTCAAAACATTCCTAACTGACTGAAATATTGTGTTTTTTATTATTATTATTATTTTGCAAATTCCCCCACAAAATAACAAGCTGCTTTACATCCGTGGTTCTTAAACTTTAAAAGCTGAGCCTCCAATCAGAGGATAACAGTTGCTGGTTTTTCTCATATTTGCGTAATGCCAAAAAAGTGAATGTATTTTATGGAGGCATGCAATAAGTTACTTACTGTAAAGGACTTCTAAATTTAAAGAAACTAAAAAAATACATTTCTCATTGTTATGAAATTCATCAAATAGAAATAATTTTGGTTAGCACAACTGAAAAATGCCTCATATTTTCAAGAGTAGGTTAATATGTGAATTTATGTGCAAAAATATAACACTATTCCTATTAGACCTATCTTTATACTTTACACTATACGCAACGCGTTTATAGGAGGAAATGGTTTCAATCCTGTATATGTTTTGCATGTGCAACAATACCTAAGGTGTAAATAAAAAAATAAAAACTTAACTACTCAAATACAAAATGCAGGTTTATACCAAAATATCTGTTCTCTTCATTAGTGCTCATCCCTTTTTCCCAGTGTTGTATCTCACATCTTCATTCTTCAATGGTACAATTTTTAACAGTACTTTTTCTTGCAGTCACCTTTCCTGCTTCAAAAGCCCAAACTGCTTTTATGTTTTGAGATGTCGCATTAAGTTTCTGTGGCTTTATCCTGTCAGACATAACAAACAATCAGATCTCTGTTGTTTCTCTTAACCTTCACTGCTACAAAAGTTAAGTTTTAACACATCAAATAGGCTGAAAACATCAATGTAAAGATAATCTGTTTATTCAAAAACATCTTGAAGAAGATTATGGTTCTGTGTTTTTTTGGTTGTTTTTTTTTCTGGGTACACAGTAAAAAAAACTTTATATGGACGGTGCTACTTTTCCTTTTTTTACCAGAATAAAACACCACTGACTACAGAAATTATTATAGGTAAAACCACAAAGAAGGAAAGTTTTAATGATGCTCGTAAATATTTTTCATGCTCCAGAATCCAATATGCCACATTCCTCATAATAGGTATCTTTTTGTATAAAATAAGCCAGTCCTGCATTTCATAAATGTCAAAAATATGTTTGTGGTGGTAGTGTATGAAAAGGGAGACAAACAGAATGTGGGAATTTTTTCATTTCAGACATATTTCTCTGATGTGGCCAAACGTTATAGGAAAATGTACAAATTGACTGATTCAGATTAGCTGTTTCCTTATACTATTTACTTAAGCTGAAGCCAATAGCACTTAACTGGAAAATCCTGTTAATTCCAGACAAATCACGCTCGCAAAAGCTGCTATTTGAATGTCTCTACTAGTGTCACTGGATTCCTGTCGATACCTGCTGCTGTTTGTTTGCATCCTGGTATAATGGCACCTTGATGTAAACTAATGAAATCACTTATGAGGCGTGGCTTGGTTTTGCTCCGGGCAGTCCTTCTGAATATGCTCCTTGCTGCAGTTCAAAGCAAAACATATTAAACACGCTGTCAGCGAGGCTCTCACATTCACAGTCGCGCCGTCCTGCTCTAAGATACTTTTCTGTTTATCACAAAACAGGACTGAATATAATGAAGACAGACAGATGGTCCTGTGACCTTCAGAACAAACAAAGTACTTGAACTTGCTTTACTCTCCAAACACCGTGTTTAGTGGAACTCCTTGCTCCGACTCTGACACGTCCTCTTTGCATCTAATGATCTCAGATGTTTTCATAGTACTCAGTTTATGTAGCTCTGGCTCCAAACAATTTGCACAAGCCATGTTGAAAATTGAAAATAAATAAATAAAGTATAATTGCCCACATTATCTCTGTTGATGTCTGGTCAATCTGAATGACATTACAGTCAAAACATGGGGTATATTCAGTGTGAGCACCTTCCATTCCCATCTGAAATACTGACTGAAAGAGAACTGTGAAATACTTTGAGGCTTTTAGTTTTTTTTTTCTTTTGCCATGAGTTCTGTCAACATGACCTGATGGGACCCCATTCATCTCCTCACTCTTCATCATGCAGCCCGGAGTTTGGACCATAACCACATTCATTCTGTCACATCATCATCACCAAGGTTTCAGATGTGCCCTTGTCGGAAAATGCTGCAAAGGGCGAGTGTGTTTGGTGGACAGAAGAAGCAGAGAAATGTTTGGATTGGTAGTTTTACATATTCTTGGGCAAATTACTTTTACACTTTTGCCTAATCATAAATATGTAAATTAGGTGTATATTTATCCCTATTTAAAATGAAAGGAGCGTTTAGGGATTAGAACTTTTTAAAAATGTACCAGCTCATTTTTAAAGGGCACAAAAGTAATTGGAAAAGGACATTTAGTTCACGGACATTTATAGAACTTAACCTGATCTTTTCATTTCAATTGCTGATATAAAAAAAGCTGATCCCACGTGGGATGTTACATTTGGAAGAGTTTGCTTTAAAGGGACAACATGGGGATAGAAAAATATACAGTTTGACACATGTTGAGTAGTAAAACTGATAAAGGTAGCAACACATAAAGAAATGGATGACAATAGTAAAGTATGATTGGAGGATGTCCCCTCCCACCCGCTCCAAAAAAATGCACCCCCACTGTTTTATGTTTAATTAAAAAAAAACACCGGAGGCATCTGGGTAAGGGCCAATGCTGCATCAATCCTTTATAGACCTATTTGGTTGAGGAGTGTCAATACTTTTGATAAAACCATCCACAGCTGAAGTCCAGTGGTCCGTTCTGTGCCGTTGCACTTCAGCATAAATGTTGCACCTCTACATAGCAGACAGCATGTCCTGCACTCACTTTAGGATACAAGATGCATCAATATGTTTATGAGGACATCAGTTACTGACAAAAGTCTAGTTATACTTCATCGTCTGGTACCCATTTTTTAAATTGATGGCGGTAAAAATACCAAATAGTTTTTGTAGAATAAAAACACATCTACTTTTTTTAATTCCTTTTTAAACTCACTTTTACTTTACATTTTTACTTACATTTCATCTCTTGACATACAGAGGAAAAAACTGTAGTTCCTATCCTGATTATATTATTATTCAACCTATTCAACCTGCCTCTTAGCTGATTCATTTACATTTTTTGTGTAAAAAACCAAACAAAATATGTAAATGATATATATCTGTACCTGATTTACTCATCATCTTTGTCTGTTCATGTCGCATAAATGTTTTTGTGCACTAGATCCTATTTAATCGCATTTCAGCAGGATATTGCTGTATTACTTTACATAGCTTTTATTGATTTGTTCTTGCAGGAGCAGGCAACTCTAAATCGGTCCAAACACTTTTTTTTGTGCTGTTTTTGCATGCTGAGCACTGTATTGTAGGTCTGAGCTTGCTTCAGTTGACAGCTTTGTGGTTTCCACTGACAGAAGAGACTTATTTATGCCTCTCATCCTCTGTGCAGGCTCTCTGAAGGCCCGGGTTACAAACCACAGAGACTGCACAGCTTTTGACAGGGTATCACACTGCAAGGCCCCTATACACAGTTTTGAATGGCAGCAGCCTGCCTCTCATTTCCCTGTCTCTATTGCTATGAAACTTGTCTCTTTGCACATTATTGACAGTTTTCATGTTGGGATTTTTGCTTGTATTGTGAATTTGTAACTTCTCTGAAGTAATGTTTTGCTCCGTGAACTTGTCGTTCTCTTTTGCAGTCAGACTTAAAGCTGTTGGCCAAAGTTTTATATAAAATCAATCAATTTACTTCAGTTTTTCACCTGTGCAAGAGTCTGTAGGTAGTTTTCTTTTTTTCCTTTTGAATCATCATCTAATGTAGATAAAACTGTATAGAATAAGATTGTGTGTGCAAATGCATCTGGTGACATCTCATAAGGTATTTTGGCATATGATGCACATTATTTTTCCACTTTAACTACATGTTTTTGTTCACACTGCATCCTCAAAAAGTTGTAGCCAAACAGTACAATATGTCAACAGTAAAAAAAAAAAAATAGAAGCAGTTTATGAAGACCCAGTGACTGAAATGGTAACATTTAAGTATAAAAGATATGCTTTATGTTTAATTATCTAGCTTGCATCTTAGCTGAAGTGTTTTGTTTTATGTTTTTGTAATTGCACATCTACTGTGATTTTTCCAGCCACACTACGTGTTAAGTAGCAAGTACAACTTAGCAAGTGCCAGAGTGTTTCCCTACAAGTAAATATTCTGATTAATCTTAACTTGTAGTGTCAACAACTTTCTGTGTGTTAGACCCATCAAGGGTGAAATGGGATTTTCCTAGTTGTCAGTAGTTCCGGTTTTACCTGATACCTACAGATGAAGAATCAAAGCAAATGTAACTGAATGCTCAGTAGTTAGTTCCTTTGACTAACTACTTGGTTATTACGGAACTACTAACTACTTCTTACCCCATGATCTGATACAGTTAAAAATGACAACCAAAAAACGTCAGCTTCTGCAAAGAATTAAGCGTACTGCAAAGACCAAATCATGGATGATTTTATGCTTGATTGGAAATTAGACCTTGGGTAATTTCACACCTTGTAGCTGACGGACTACAGCATTTGCTCAGTTTACCAGAGTATGGATACAAATTGCATGGGAAAATTAAAAAAAACTAATTCATTCTTAAAATCATAAAGATAATCATTGTGTGCTTTATCTTTGGAAACTTCAACAATATCAGTCATAGCCAGAAGGCTGAAGTCAAACTCTGGCTGAATTTCTTGCAACTTGAATGCAATTCTAACTCTTCAGAAAATGTGTCAAGCTGTCAACAATAGTTTTTTTCTGTTATAGTATTTACTAAAGTCAGCTGATTCTTGTCCTTTTTTGTGATTTCAGTAACTCGGGGGGGAAAAAACAAAGCAGAAGTATCTGTTCTCTTTTTTTCTGAAATTTTTAATTTGCAAAAAATACAGACAGTGGAAATCAATTTTTGTTGCTCATCTGTTTTTATTTTTAATCAGTTAGTGAAAGAAATGCCTACAAGTTTTGATAATTAAGGATTTATCTCTGTGTTTACCACAATGAATGATTAGTGTCATGAAAGCACTAAGTATTGAGTGGAATCTATATTAAAGTTTAATATTTTACACAAAGTAAAATCAGTTTCTTAATCCACTCATAATCATTTCACATAAGAACTCCAGAATGACACATTGACTGACTTAAGGAGTAATAAATTCTGTCTCTGAGCCATACCTCAGTCTATTATTCATCTTTGGTTGCAATTCCAGGCGGGGTTTTGTGGAGAAAATTAAAAAGAAAATTAAAAGGGTTTCAATTAAGTGATTTTGTGAATTGGAGGGAAATCGCCAGTGATGTGGAAAAAGGCTTTTAATCTTGGTGAGACACCTCTTGTTTCATTAAGCTCATATCCCCCGCTTATCTCGCTAATCATTCCTCCCAGTGCCGGCAGTCTTGGCGATTTTTAATAAACCACTACGTCCTGATTCACTCCATCAGGAATGGCAGGCACACCATACGCTCCTGAAGTGGGCTGGAAACAATCTAACCACAATCAAGCCACTCTGCAGAGCCTGCAGCCCCCGTTCGAGGCTGAAAAATATTGTAAGACCTGGTGTTGCTTTTGGGAGGTCAAAAAGTCTGCAGCCCTGACAGAAAAATATATACTTTGCTCTGGAAACTATGCATTCCCTGTCTGTAAGAAAAATGGCCTCAGAGACTTTGTCAGTGTCAAGATGTTTGTGTAGTTGGTGTGTTTCCTGGGGATGTCAGGTTTATTTGTGTGTGGAAAAAAGAAGGATGCAGCATTTACCAATGATGGTACTAAAAGATCAGATGAAACAGGAAATCTGGTAGGTTTTTGATCACTGTAATTGAAAACAGTCCATTACAAAACTATTCATACCACTTTAATTGTTTTTACTTTGTAGCTGCAAGCTTAAATGTTAGTTGTTATTATTATTATTATTATTATTATTATTATTATTATTTGACACAAAAAGGATTCTCTGGTGCTCTGGTGACATGAGTCTAAAATAAAACTGTACATGCATAGCTTTATATATATTACCCCCACTATAATTTAAGTTGTGTTCAAATTATACGAGGATGCAGGAACTAACATGCAGCCGTTAGTGGCTACAAAAGATTTAAGACCGAGTGGCAGAGATACCTGTCAGCACAGCGATGACACACGCATTAGTTATGATCAAATCTTATTTGCGTGTTAGAATGGTGCAGGATGGTTCAGACCTAAATACTGACAAGAATCTGTAGCACAAAAATTGCATATACAATGGAGGTGTTCTCCATCTGACTACGTTTGTGCTGTTTTGGAAGAAATTTTACTTGCGAGATGCTATGAAGTTAAATCCCCCTGAAGAACGTTCAGGCATATCTGGGGAAAAATATTGGTTCTACAATATATTGACTCAAGAAAGTTGAAATGCAAATGTTTGTCACACATTTTAGATTTTTATTTGTTAAAGATGAAAACCATGCAATGTCTTTTATTTTCCACTTTGCACCTGTGTGCCTCTTTGTGTTGCTGTAACACCTGAGATGACAATGAAAGTCACTGAAGTTTGTGGTTGTGTCTATATATTTAGGCCATGTGCCACTTTGCATACCTGCACATCACAGCCTACTGCTTGTGCTACGTCGAGTAAAGCCTTTGTTTCATTCATTAAGCCCAGCAGATGGTCGGCGTGGGAAACGTTCTTTGTTGTACGTTGTGCTTTTTACAGGCATTCAGCACAATTTACACTGTGCTTTGATTATTATTAAATAGCAAACATCAAAAGGTTTAGCTGGAAGCACACGGTTTTTGCCAGCAAAAGGCAAGGACGCACGGCTTCTAACTTCTGCTTCAAGGTCAATAATTAAAGGGGCAATATTCAGAAATAATGTCTGGTTTATTCAGGTCAGGCAGGGAAAAATAAGAGAGTCCAGGTGGCGACTCAAAGCAACAGTTCTCACCTTGTGAACCCTGAGAAGCTATTTTAATAATTGGATGCTTGCTTGGATGTATGCACAATAGTTAGCCTATATAGAAGTCAGTTTTTCAAAAGATAATGTTGCTCTCAAATTTTTAATAAGATTCACTGGCAGTAAATGGACTATCAATTTATAGTTTTATATAAGTAAACAATAAATATTTAGGAAAAGAGGTATTGCTAAAATATGGACTTTGATTACTATTGCTGCTCTTTTTTTATGTTTTGATAAGTCCATTTGAGGTTCTGGATCAGTAAGAAACTCAGGTTTTATCAGCAAGCTGTTTTATCTACAGGTACATTGAGCGAGTTTTATTTCATCTGTCATTTTGTCCCCATAGAGTATGCTCTCACTGATATCACGACACGCCGTCTGCATTTTTAGAGTTTTGTTGAATCATATATTTCCAAGTAGTTTTCTCTTTTTTTTGTTCTTAAATGGTGGAGGAGGATACAGATACATAGAGAAAGAGATGCACATTTCAGTTTTTATTGTCCTTCTCGTTATCAGGAGAACGACAATAAAAACAAATACAATAAAGTTGGATTTTGAGAGCTCTTAACTGCATATTTGAAAAAAGAATACGGAATGAAATTATTAAAAACTGTTGTGTGTATGACCTGTAGGGCAGTCTAATGGTTATTTGATGTGCCCCTGATATGGTTTTCAAGCTGATGGAAAGTGGTGCTATGCCCTTAGTCATTATTCATGCTTCCCAATCGATTCTCCACCATCCCATCCAATCGAGAAACTTGACTTTTATTCATAATTAAAGCTATCTAGATGCAAATCAGAGAGAGTCAAAGGGCATATTTGGTTATAGTCATGTTAAGTATCTCTATGGAAGGAGGCACCTTTATTTTTACCTCAAAAATAAAAAATCTACATATGCCCACGCACACGTTGAATACCTATTAAACCTATTGTCTAGAGATAAAGCAATTATGTCTGACTGAGACTTAATTTAAATAACGGTGGTTAATGTCATGTTTTTCTGCCAATTTATATACTGGCACAAATTTGCTTGGATGTTTGATTTTGAATTTGTGGGTGTTTAGGGGATTTCATGTTTATCAGCCTTTATCTGGCTTAGTCTCTTGTGAATGGCAGTGAAAATAAATAGAACCCTGTCCAAGTTCAGTACGGATAATCTGGAAGTAAATTGTTGGTTTAGTTTTTTTTTTTTTTTTTTTTTTTTTTTAAAAAAACAAGCAATATATTAAAAGGCAAAATTTAATTTTGTACCAATATTTTGTTTTTTTTTAATGGATGGGTTTAAGTTAAATAGGTTTTTTTTTTTTA
>CAEGAF010024712.1:0-44236 GCA_903067075.1 Micropoecilia bifurca
TTAAAAACAAGTTTTTGTCTAAATTAAGGTGAATTCATGGTTCCTTTTTCCACATAATGTAACAGTAGTGTTTATGAGAAAAAAAAAACAAAAAAAACAATTATGTGATCGGTATCGGGGATCGGAATCGGCGATCGGCCCTCAGGGGTGATCGGTATCGGGATCGGCAGAAAAAAACCTGATCGGCACATCCCTAGAAACCAGTTCTACCCTGCAGCATTTACTTTTACAGATGTTTCTTTATATTCTAATACGAGATTGTGGATGTTTTATAATCTTACTGGAAGTAGAAAACTTTTTTTTTTTGTGAGTGTGTCAGTCCAGTTTACTTTGTGCCATAAACTAATGGCTAATTAACAGTTCTTGTCTGAAAGTAAGTGCTTTTATTAACAGTTTCAATGGACGCTTATCAGTTTTTTAATGCCTCTTCAGTGATATGAACTGGCATTACAGCGGTTCTGGAATCAGATTCCTTGTTATCAGTAATGTGAAGGCCATATTAATGCTTTTAAAACCATTAAACCATTTAAATGGACCCTTATCAGTCTCTTCAGTAATATAAATTGATTGACATTACAGTGGTTTTAACATGTAAAATCAAAAAAGAAAATTCTTTGATGTTAGCAATTTTCCCCTGGCTACATTGCATTAATGTGAAGAAATTAACTGGAACAATAAAAAGCAAAGAAGCCACTTTAGTTGTTTCTGAAATGTCAAAAGAAGTTCTCCTTTTCTATATCTTGGTTAAAAGTTATATTATGTCACAAAAATTATTCTTATTTTCATTCTCTTTTCTTTGTATTGTTTGTATTGAACGTTTGTGGTATATTGCTTTTTATTCTTTTTAATTTAGTAACTTGATATGCCACTCTTAGGGAAAACAAAGCTTCATATTTATTATAATTGTTATTTTTTTATTGGAAGAAACTTAAGCTGTCTGTGTTACTCTGTAATATGTTTAATTTTTATTGCTCTTACTTGGACAGACTACAGACCAAACTAGCCTTTATGGCTAACCCTGGCATATTATGTGATATGTTTTGCTCTTTGAAATAAACAACAACAAAAGTAATAACATTTAAAAACAACTTAGGATAAAGCGACTATCACACTGTTTTCTGTCTGCTGTTATATTAAAACACATGTTACACAAGCCTGAGTGTGGTAAAATTTTACACTTGTGACTTGAATGTCAAATGAATGCAGGTACTGGGATCACAGGTGTGAAACTGATTGTGTTCTGTGGCGTCAGGATTGTTTCTGTGTAATCACTGATATTTAAAGATTGAGTCAGAATCCTAAAATAGACTTTTATTGCTCTGAGTGCATAGATTAGTCATATTAACTCAAATAAATCAGAAAGTAGAAAGTAGGTTATTCAGTCAGTGTTGCCTCCAGTTGCAATCATCTGGCTTGTTGCTGTAAGTGAATTTTCATGAGCACAGGCAAAGCACTTGCATAACATTGCATGAGATCGAGTATTGTTATTACTGGGTGATTTCTGCGACTTTTGAATTGTGGTTTACTCTGTATACATGACGAGTGGGATCTGCTGTGGGATTTTTAAAAAAATCAAATTATGCATGCTACAAGGTTAATATGCATATATCTTTTACAGGAGACAGTATTTTGTCTTAAATGCAAGGCAAATTTACAATAGAGAATTATTTTTGAAGGGTTTCCTTGCTTACATAGAGTTCAGGTACTTAGCTGTCTGGTTTAGGTTAAGAAAAATATTACCAATTTGCCCTCATGGGGGCAACTGCAACTGGAGGCAACACTGACTGAATAACCTACTTTCTGATTTATTTGAGTTAATATGACTAATCTATGCCCTCATGGGGGCAAACTGAGGTCAAAGTGCTATTTACTGTAAATGCTTCGGTGCAGCTCTTGCATATTTAAGCTCCTAAGGTGGAGTCACAGCACAGTCTTCATACATTACACGCCTCAACACACTTCATATAAACAGACAGCGGCAACCCTTGTAAGAGCTGGTAAACTAATGATGGTGCACAAACAGACACATTAAGCTTCACGCCAGCTTACATCTCTTTTTGCTTTTTTTCAGTCCGGAGAAGCTGGGGAAGAGTCGTCAGACAGTGAAGGAGAGCAAGAGGAGACGTCACACAAGCTGATCCGCAAAGTGTCCACCTCCGGACAGATCAGAGCCAAGGTAGGAGATGATTTTACACTGTTCCTGTTGGACATTTTTAGTTTATAGTTTATTTAATTTGAATTTTTTGAAGATGTTTTGGGAGCATTTCTCAACTCTAAATCCATGACGTTTAGACAAAGAACTCCAGGAAATCAGAGAGCCATAAAATGTTCAGATTCAGACAGCGCTCCGCTAAGTCAAAGAGTCATCAAAAATTTAAATTAAAATTCTTTTTCGTCATAGCTTTTATGGAGAGCTCTGATTAAGCACTTAGTTATTTAGCAGCGCATAAAAAATTCAAAGCTTTTTGACTCTCCGATGTGTTCACATGGTTATTTGATGAACTTTTTTTGTGTGTGGGGTGTTTTTTAAATTTAAAGAGCCAATTCGTTGTGTCCTTCCAGCTGCCTGTCAGATTTTCACGTTGCCTGTTTCATATTTCTGTTTCAAGATGAAGTTTTATCGACGTTCAAACCAAACTCAAGAAGTTTGATTTGATCAACCTTCTGAACCTCTGTCTTGTTCTCTTGAGGTCAGCCCAGTTCCTGATCTGCTTCCTGGCTGCGTCACTTTCCACTCTTACCGTCACTGAGTTGACGTCTCTTTGAATCGCTCACACAGGATGCGATCTCGCCGTCGCTGTTTCCTTTCTTATTGGCCTGCTGGGCTCTGGCACCGATTGGTTGAAAATAGCTAGTTACCGGCGCATGAACAAACGAGCATACACTCGATAAATGCATTTAGGTTAAATATATTCAGATTTATGGTGACTGTTGTAAAATAATTGCATTTATGCTGGGCAAATATTTGGTCAAGAAGCCGTCCATGGATTTTATTTGCATGTTATAATAAAGTTAAATTCTATAAACATATTTCTAGATGTTAAAACTTTTCTTAATTTTGCATATTCAGCTCTGGAGAAAATGAAGAGACCACTTAAAATGATCAGTTCCTCTGATTTTTCTTTTTATAGGTTTATGATTGAGTAAAATGAATGTTGTTCTTTTATTCTATGAACTACTGACAACATGACTCTGAAAGTCCAAGCAAATATTTAGTATTTATTTGCAGACAATGAGAAATGGTCAAGACAACAAAAAAGATGCATTGCTTTCAAACCTCAAACAATGCAAAGAAAACAAGTTAATATTTATTTAGAAATTGTATATGAGCATGTTTTTGTTCACATTCTTAGCATTTAGCATGTTTTACTAGATTTAGATTTTTTTTTCATTTTTAACTTTTCATTTTTAATATCACAAAGTTGCAATGTTATTTTTTATTTATTTATTTTTGCGTTTTTATTAAGTAAAGTCATGGCTTGCGGAATCATTAAGTGTTTGTTGTAATGAGTTTGGAAAATAAATTTTTACATTTATATATTAAAAAAGACATGAAACACTTTGAATCAGATCATAATAAAAAGGAGATTTTAATTAATGATCAAACTGAGATTTTAAATGAATTCAAACAATTAAGGAGAAATATAAACAGCAGAAAAAGTATCCTCTATCTTAAAGAAAAGTGAGCTTCAGCTCTTTATTTTCAGTGTGGATGAAACACAGCGCATTATGTCAGTGGCAGGAAACAAAGACAAATGTTTGTGCAGAAATCATTATCCATCACCTGCACTGACACCATCAGCTGTAAAACACAGGCCAATCAATGGGAGACGAGGGATTCCCGCAAAACCCCGTTGCCATGGGAACGGCATCCCATAATGCTCGATTTGCTTGTGGCAGATAATGGCAGCTGATATGTCGGATATTGATTGCATAATTTAATCGTGGTGGGAACATAAGAGCGCTGCAGTCATGATAATGGCAGCAAGTTAGAGTTTCTGCCTCCCAGTTACAAAGTAACAAAGGTTGTGCACATTTAAAAATACACTTACGTTTCACAAAATTTACATAAGTATATGTTACATTTTAAAGTCACACTTAATATTTGAGTTAGAGGTGGGCATTTATCGTTTGTCATTTATTGTGATATTTTGATTTATCGCTGTCACAGTAAAGTCCAGTTAATGATTACTTACTCCAGTTTAAATAAAAGCATCAATAAATACCAGTAAACCTGAAAAGACATTCACCGTCTGCAGCTACAAACCACATGTTTTATCTGACTGGTGTCCTAAAGACGTTTGTTACAAACAGGAACGGTGTTCAAGAGTGGTAATTGTGTGTGTGATGTGTTCATTTTAAACTGTAAATGAATGAAATAAATGTATTTTTAGGCTTTTATACACATTATTAACAGAACAAAACTGAACCAAATCTTGTCTTACTCCAGGGAAAGATTATGTAACAGTAACTGTAGTGACAGGTAGAGATGTTAAACTTCTCTGACTCAGAGTGTGTATCATTAGTCATGTGATTTAGATTAAGCTGGTCAACAACTCTGGGATTACGCTCAAGTGACAATAGCCTGAGCCGATTAGCACTTTTGTATCCTTTTGTTAGAGTATCCCTGACACTAAGTGCTCCTTGTTGTTTTAGAAATAAACTTACAGGTTATATTTCACCACTGTCTACCAGTAAGCAGAATCCAGGCATCTTTCTTAGGTTTAATTATGCTTTGTTAAATTTGTCCCTTGCTTGTTACCGTCCTCGTTGCAGACAATGTCTGTTAGCGCGTTCGTTGACAAGCCCCTGCTCCTTATTAGCTGTGACATGGCATTACTTGCGCCGTTATTAATTTTGCTCCCCCCTTCACTCGCGAGTTCCTGAATAATCGTGTCATTCTGTTACTGTAATTAAATACGTTTTACTCTCCAGATTAGCTTTGTTGACTCGCCTGCGTCAGCGGAGCGTCTTTTATCTGCCTTGAGTCGTTGCTTATCAACATGTCACGAATTTCCTCTAGTTGTTCACGGCGTTCAGAAAGCTCAGATCCCACCGACTGCTCTGTGATCACATTGATTGGGTCCGCAGAGATTTACTAATTGGCTTTCTATGTGAAACTCATCCCTCGGACTCTGCTGACTGGAAAGGACTATAAGACGGATGGAGATTGATGTGCCTCACTGTTTTATGAAAGTCACTTTTTGAGGTGAAATAATGCAGCTGGAACCCATAATTCAACTTTAATTAGGACACTTATTCTTTAGTAAACACTTAATTGTCATAAATTTTGAATTTACTTAATTTTTGAGGTGATTATGCATCTCTTATAAACCGAGCAACATCTAAACAATCAACCAAACCAAACCGGTTTATTGAAATGAAATAGAGGAGCATAAAATTTGTAAGCATTTTAGGTCATCTTAGCACATGCTAATATGTCATAAAACACACTGGTCTCCATTTTAGGGTGTTGATGTGTTTCATCTCCAGCCTCAGCATCACGTTTCCTGTGTCTCTTTTGCCTCTGTTCTTGTGATCTTAACGCCTTTTTGTGCTTAACACGTTTGATAAAACCCACTTGCAGAGCCACAACCAAAACGGTCATAAATTAGAGCAGTGTTTCTCAACCCTGGTCCTCACCGCCCCCTGTCCTGCATGTTTTAGGTATTTCCCTTCTGCCACACACCTGAATTGTATCTTTGGGTGATTAACAAGCTTCTGCAGTACTTGACGGTCATGCAATTATTTGAATCAACTGTTGTGGAATAGAGACACATCTAAAACATGCAGAGCAGGAGGGAGGTGAGGACCATGGTTGAGAAACACTGAATTAGAATAACAAAACAGAAGAAAAATTCAATAAAAATATTTTCAGATTTATTAATTTATTTTTTTAAGTTAATGTCCTCTAGATAATAAACCTCAGATTCCTGTGCAGCTGTGAAGGTCCTCCTGTTCGCCGAACACTCAGAGCAACAATGACAGCTTCTAATTTTAGTTTTGCTAATGCTTTTGTTATCTAATCAACCTTCTCGAGAGAGAAACACAGAGAGAGCATGAAAAAAAATGAAACAGCAGTCAGGATTCAGCTTGTGTTTTAATTGAGGAAAGCGTTTGCATGTGTATTTCCATAAATCCAAGAATACTGTGTATTTAAACAGATGAAAACATTCATTCATAGCGCAGTGTCAGTGCTTAGTGTGAAAGTGAAAGCAGTTTAAGTTTTAGCATATATGTCGTTGCTTATTGTTTAAGTTGCTCCACCAGTTTGTTCCTTGGTTAATTCGCTACATTCCTCAGATGTTCAAACATCAGATGTTGTCTTTTCACAAAACGCTGCAGGCACTTTAGATTATTTAATCTTCCCCTATGCATAACTGCAACCTTATCTGAGTGGCAAATCTCAGCTTCTGTTATTGGACACGACTATTTACTGAGCTGCGCTGATTACCTTGATAAGTTGTCTGTTAAACATGAACAGTAATGTTTATGGGAATCATTTTTTGTCATTGTAGTACTGTATCTTGGAATGATTCTGAATCCTTCGAAAAGGCATCTAAAAGTCCAGTGTGAAGTAAAGGCACGCTTGTTTTATGTACAGTAGATGCTGGTTTACAGCTTCTTCTTACAGATGTGTCAACTGCAGTTTTATTTAGTTTTAGATTTCTTTTTAATAACATGAGTCGCAATAAGTGATTAATCACATGATAAATTAGAATGAGCTCAATAACTTACATTCCGATAATTTATTAGTTTTGAAGATCAACTTTATTTGTTTTTTGTTCTTGTTTCAGTTTCATTTATTATGTTTGGCGCTTATATTTTATTTTGGATGTTCTTTACAAAATTCGAATTTATTGGCCTTTGAGAGGGCGGAGTGCATCATTTTATCATTATCAATGCAATACCTGAAACATTTTCTGTTGTTCTATTGTTTATCACAATGTGTAATTGTGACAGACCTAGCTACAATTGTGGAAGTAGTTTTACTGTCATTCAAAAAAAAAATTTCAAGAGTTGACTGTGTACGTGATATTCAGGATGTTATGCTAGCAGTTAACACTGTTAACCAGGGCTAGCTGTTCTCGTGAGGTTAAAGCTAGCTTTGCATTTTCCCCTTTCCAAAACGCTAATATGTCCAAATCCAATATGTTCCATGTCAAAGGTCAGAAAGGTAAAGCAGAGCAACGTTGCTGTAAGTCAGTCAGACGTCTTGTTATCTACTGATTTCTTCCTTCCTTGTCTGACTGGCTGAACAGACCTGACATGTTCAGACCCATCTTAGAAAATGCTTTCCTTCTGAAATGCTGTGAGGTTTTGTCCTCATATTCTAGTTTCAAACATGTCACTGATACCAAATAATACAAAACACCCAACTTTGAGTCATTCCTCTCTCAGTAACAAGAAAAAAACATCAAGCTAAACAATCTAAATTTCAATTTAATATGAAGGTACACGTTTTAATCAGTAGAGGATTACAACATGTTTTGTTACTCCTCATTATATTTTGTCAAAAACAAAATATTTTGACATATATTGTCAAAAAGTCATGTAGTGTTGAAATCAGCTTAATGATTAGTAGGACATGTAAATAAATTGCATTGTGGTTGTTTATCTCTCAAAATTGGAGCCAATAATTCTTACTGCCACATGTCAATTCAATATTATTTAGCAGATATTGTCTAAAGCCTTACACTCTTGACAAAATCAGTGATATTGTGACTATGTAGTTTAGATTTTTTTTCTTAAAGGAAAAGGATCTTTGAAACCTTTGATGCAAAACTGTGGGATAAAAATGCTACAGTTAATTTTGTAGCAATTCTTTTTCTAAATTATTTATCAGCATTTTCAGAAACTGCTAGGAAGTTTACTGTACAAAACAACGGAGAAGTCTCGTTTTTATTAAAATGAGTCTTCTTTTGAACCAATCACATATGTATTTTTGAACTAATTATACTTTTAAAAAGATTTGAAACATCTAATGGTTTGTTCGACTTACAATGCAATGATCTGAATGTCCAATGCAAAGTTGGAAAAATCTACTAGATTAGCTGTAAAGTTGAAATTTTAAAGTAAACTAAGGTTTCTACCAAAGTCTAGGCCCAAACTTCAATATATTAAATTACCTCAACATAAAGTACTTTGCTCAGTTTATTCAGTCAATGACTCCTCAAAGTAGATTTATAGCTTTGTCTATTCACTAGAGAGATTAAAAAATGTATATTTTAAGGCAAGTTGAGGTAAAAACAAAAGCAGAAAATGAGCTGAAACCTTAAAAAAAAGAGCCGAGTAGAGTAAGGGTACAAATAGTCTAAGTGGCAAATTGATCTGAAGTCAAACTCAAAAAACTTTAGCAACTAAGACAGGAAGAAAAAGAAATCAACACAAAAGAACAACAACTTCATTTCATTTTGTGATTTTACAGTCAAATGCCAGTTGCGTCACAGTTAGCAGCAACTGTGCGCTTTCAGGCAGTTCATTTGTGGGTGACCTCTGTGATATTGTTGCAGCTTTTTTGTCTTCTCTTTCCCGTCCCTTCCTACCTCCAGGCCCGATTATGTAAGGTTTTACACTCGTCTTTTTTTCCTCATCTCTTCTGCTTTTCCTCCTCCTCCTGTTTGGTTCGCTCTTATTGAACTGAGAGCATGTTTGTGATTTCTGTTCGGTTTTGCGGAGTTGTATAGTTTGCGCCATTGGGGACACACTTGGTCACTTCCTGGTGTTGGGTTAAGGTTTCATCCTCCAGACTCACCTGTGTAACTTCTTATTCCAGCTTGTTTTAAACAGACGGAAGATGTGTAGATCTGTCTTCAGAAATTACATCATCCGATTTAGCCGTGAGCACGCAGTAAACTCTTTGCCGCTTCTTTACCAAACCCTGTTTTTCGTCGAGAATAGCAACGCACCTTCAGATTGTGTAACCAGTCATCTGGCGTTTTGAGCTGTCACCAACACGTAACACCCCCTACCCCTTTCCTCTTCCTGTGGATTCCTCTTTTGATGTCTGTATCTCACTCCCATTGCTGATATCTGTGTGGGTGTTCACCGCAATGGAGATGAGGATGAGCTATGGGTGGAAATGTGTGTGTGTGTGTGTTTGGGGAGCATTTCTGACAAACAGCTTAAGGAGAGATGCTCAAGTGTGTGGGTTGGCCACTGTTGTGTGTGTGTGTGTGAGTGTGCCTTCATTTATGCCCTCAGCTTGATGTGATACAGCTGCAGAAGCATGTGGGTCAGTACCAGTGAGAGGGAGAGATGGAAAAAGACTCGGGGAGAGGGAATAAGATGGACAAAGGGGAGAAAATTAGTAAGCGGAAGAGGTAGAGTGGTGAAGGTACCACGGAGACAGATCTGGAGTCAGTTATGTAAGAAATATGCGCAACAAACACCGGGCTCTCATGCCTATATTTACCATTCTAACAGGTTGGCAAGAATGTTGAAGAGGCGTTTGGTCTATTTCCGACGGGACGAAAATTGCTCTAAACACATTGTATCCTTCAGGCTTGGGAAATATGATGGTTGCTTTCTCCAATTCTTCTGTTCAGGAAGCCGTTTTCGTCTCTCAGTGGCCATTTCCTATTGCACGGGCTTATTAATGACCTTTTATCGATGACTTCTTCTCTACAGGACGGCCTGCAACCTGCACTAGCTTCCGCTCAACACGTCGAAGTAAACTCCTGACACATTTATGCAATTCTTGATCCTTAGTTGGATCTCAATTAGTTTCCACAGTGGGGAGACGAGTCTCCCCGAGGAGCTCGCTATCGAGCAATTCAAACAGCTCGATAGTCATGCTCTCGCTGTGTAAGCTGGCTCGACAAACCCCAAAGCTGCACTGAGAGATAATGGATATCATGATGGCTGTCATCAGCTTCCTTTGTTTACTCTGGCTTTCTTCTTCGTACTCCCACAAAAGGGACTGTTTGATGCGTCTTTTGAATAAGAGCAATTGGCAACATTGTTGCTTTAAAAAAGGCAAGACAATAGCACCGCCAAAAATATTGATGCCTGAATTAATGAGATGTGTGTTTATTCCTTAAAGCACTTATTACAAATGAGGTGTAAAGACATCAGGGTTCTGGTTTTAAGGTGTAGCACAGTTTTAATATGTCAGTATATCAAAACGATGGAGATTAGGTCATACAGTCCCTGTAGTATGGAGCTCATTTGAATGTGTTGTGAGAAATCCTGTGATGGTTTATAGAACATAGACTAGTACTAATCTCCATGTTTCGTTACAAGCTGTCAGTCAAGCTGTGTAGAAGGGAGGGAGTTCCTTTAAGTTGCCACTCTAGAAAAAGACAGCTGTTAGTTTTGAGATTTTTTAAGAAAGTCCCTACATAAATCAGAATTATGTAAATAAATTTCAAGGTTTCCCCCAGAAAACTTAAGTCTTGTGATGTAGGAGAACAGGCATTATAATTTGGAAATAATAGCGTGAGGCCAACGGTACGGCACACCCAGTTCAAAGTGTCAACTATAAGCTCAGCTTAATCCGTCTTTACTGCCACTGGTACTGGTGTAAAAAACCTTTTTATAATAAACAAGCAATGCTTAGACTGGTGTTAGGCCAAGGGAAGTCTGGTGGCCTGCCAGGCTCATAATACAGCAAGGGGAAACCCTGAATTCACTTAATTTTGGAAAAAATTAAAGTTTTTCTAATAAAGGTTTATGCTGTAGGATGAAGTGTTTTTTCCCAACCATATTAAAATGAGTGTTCTTGCAATGGAAACAATTTTTTCCAGTCATGGCAAATTAATTAGCGCTTTGCATTAAGTAGCAAAGCGCTAATTAGTAGCTATTGGCCTCCTTGGACAATGCACAACCAGCTAAGTAGCTTTTTGCGCCAATGTCTCAGAGGAAGGAGGGGGGTCTCCACCAGCAAAGAAAGCAGGAAGTTGTTTAAGACGCTAATGTTTCCTCTGATGCTAATGGGCATTAGCCCCATGGCTAAAGCATAAATGTAACTGTTTTTATCTATCAGTGCCTTCAAGTTTATTGGCTTTTCACATGTGATTTTTAATTGCATTCCTTATTTAATAGAAACACGACAATTACAAAATTGTGTTTTTTTATTTTTTTTACAACAGCAGAATATTGAAAAGGTTTTGTGCTCATTTGGAATGGAAACTCAGCTTCTGATGCACAATTCTTTGGCTCAAAATTACTTCTTTGTGTTGTTGTCGGAACATGCACAATTCAGGACAGTTAACAATCATTACGATGTATTACTTATTCTGTGAAGCAGCCTACTAACAAAACAGAAGCGTTTGCAGGTTCTGTAGTCAGAAACTCTTTAATTTCACCTCAGGCAGACGAGCGCCGGGATTCCTCCGAGGCGAGTGTGGACACGTTAACAGGCTGGCAGTTATTTTATGAACGTTAAACTTTTGACTGATTGCATCCATCGGTGCACCTTATTATTCCTACTGTAATCTCAAGGGCACCTGTCAAAATGTCTGCGATCCAAATTTAATTGAGTATCTTTGACGTGACCTGGGAGAATTAATGTAGAATTACTACTGCTAAGGCGACCCACTCAGTGTCACTGTTAATAATGATTCCAGTTTGTTTGTTTTTTCCCTCATTGAAAACAAGCAACAAGTGTTCAAGAACTACAGGCTCGCAAATTAGTTTCTGCGAGTTTAACCTTGGGGTTTCCTGTAGATGAGTCGGTCAGAGGAAAGAGGGGGGTCTCCACCAGCAAAAAAAGCAGGAAGTTGTTTAAATTTCTTTGATTAAACATAAAAAAAAACCCACACAGATCTCTTCAAAATGTCCAGACGGCTTTCTCTTTAAATTAGCACAGGTTTTTAGATGGAAATATCTGAACTTAACACTAGAATCACCTTTTAACGTTCATGGTTAGAAACTATCAGTATGCTTTTCAAATGTATGTTGATTATACATTAAACGATTTTCCAGGTGGCTCAGAATTTGACAAGAAATCGACCCATCCACCTCGTAGAGTTCACTCAAGAAAGTTCCTGCTGTGACTCAGCTGCAGTCTGGACTTTAGGAAAACAAGGTGGACTAAGATTGTCCCGTCCTTCCCAGCACCAAATCTGGGCTTGAGTCACTAAAGTTTGAGTCACCAAAGTTCCAGCGTTGTGGGCTCAGTAGTGACAGGAAAGTGGTTTATTTATAAATAAAATCCCCGAGCATTGTTCTTGCTTAGTCATTGCAGAGACTTTATTAAAATTTTGGCCTCACAGCCGGAAAGTTGACCTTTGGTTAACTCTACTTACCTTAGCTAACCTGCAGATCTCCTTTCTCTACATCCCCTAATTGTCCTGTCGCTCCTTTTCTCCTTACATCTGCAAACCCGACGCCTGCAACTGGCCATTAAGAAAAGTGTGTTTGCGTCTGTTTGCGTGTGTGTGTGTGTACGTACTTGGGAGACAGACAGACAAAGCTGTAGAGTAATCCGAAGTGACTGTGTCTAACAAACTAACACTCACTTAGGAAACGTGCTAATGGCGAGGAGTCTGCAGTATCTCATCAGCCGTGTTTGTGTAGTTAGATATAATTTGAGCTCTTAATAAGCTGCGGCCGTGTGTTTGCGTGCCGCTACAAGTGGAAAATTAGGTTTCAGTGTTTGTGTGGGGAGCTGGTGGTGTGCCAAACGTACGTTCTCGTTAATGGGAGGTCTCTGTCTCTCTGTACTGTATCTGTGCATTTGTAAGATGGATGTGTTTTCAGTGCAGATCCTCCTCATGCTGTCGGCTCACTGACATCCTCCATCACCTGATGCTCTCAACATGCCTGTGAGTGCAGATATTTGCTTAAGTTGCAGTTTTTATTGTCATTTTTCCTCTACTTGGTCAGAGTTTTCACCATTTTGCACTCATTTGCCTGAAGCTAAATGTGCTCCATGCAGCATATTTGTTGTCATTCAGTGAACATCGGATTAGCTCTGTCTGTTTTCCCACTGCTTTTTTTGTTTTTTTAGAGGTTTTATTGGCTCTAGAGGCCTTTATTTGATAGTGAATTGACAGGAAAGAGGGCAATGAGAGAAGGGGAAGACATGTGGCAAAGGTCACCAGGCCGGGAATCGAATCTGCGACGGCCACAATGAAGACTAAGGCCTCCATATGTGAGTTGTGCCTTGCCACCACAGCAGCCCTTCAACTGCTTTTGAATTGGGAATCATTACAGATAGATATGACAAAAAAAAAACTACTTGAGTACTATGAAGTTTTGCAGGGACTGAGAAAAATCTAGAGGTTTTATGTCACGAAGTGAAAAAAGGGGTTTTTATTCTCTGTCAGTTTCACAAAAACAAAAACATTACTGATGTTGGATAGGTTAATTTAGGGCTGCAACTAATAATTATTTTAGTAATTAATTACTGTAATGTTTATAAATTGATTGAAATGTGATTTTTGCATTTTGGCTAGCAGTCATGCCTCAGACACCAATTAAAAGACATGAAAAATTGTGTAGATGTGCAAATCATACGTGGCATATTTAGCTAATTAAATACGAGATGCATGTGTGTGAAGAATATGCAGAAGCACACACTGCAAAGAGAGAGAGAGGCATTCACTGATAAAACCAATAACTGGTCAACAACAACAGATCTGCTCAATAACATCCTCCAAACCGAACTCTTTGAGCTCAGAAGTGTGTGTTCTAATTTTAAGCTGCGTTACCACTTCCCACATCGAGACGATGTCCACGTCAGAGCAGCGTGTTTCTATTAACGATACGCAGACGTCGCATTTCCTCTGGTGCTCTGCTGCCGTCACTTTTACAGCTTGTCCCCCCCCGACTATCGGGCTTTAAAACGAGACAAAAAGCAGAAGACGCATCCACTGACCGCAGGGCGCTTCTGTTTTCCGGCCTTTGTCTGTTTTCGTTTATCTTTTCTGTTTCTTTTTTACATTTCATTGCAAATCATGTTTGTTTCAGTTTTTTTCTTTGCTTCACCATCACTTCATCTTTCTTTTTCTCTCTATCTGTGACCAAAAATAGACCGAGTCTAGTTTTTTTTTTTTTTTTGTCGGCCTCTCTTGAAACCTCTTCAACAGGAAGCGTGAGACAGTCACCGCAACGCAGAGTCGCAGAAACACAAACACGCTGCTTTTAGCGGTCGTGCTGTCCTGAGCAGTCAGATCAGTCTTCTCTCCTTTATTCAGTTTACTCTTCTGGACTGAAGCTTGCTTTGCAAAAAACCCCAACTTTTTTCCCCCCGTTTTTTTTTCTTTTTTTGTGTGTGTGTGCATGAGAGACTTGCTCTTGCATGAAACAACATCAATGTCCAGTTGCTGTCGCTCTCCCTGACTGAAAACAGCACATGGTGAGTTAAAGTTTGAATCAGTAGCATAAGAAGAAAAAAAAACTGGAAGTGACAGTCGAGGTAAAACGTGTGTGTGATTTTGTGAGTATTTAAATAATGCAAAGAGGAAAACATTCATGTAATTACTAGAAGCTTCCACTGATTCATTTCCCCTCAGTTACTAAAGTTAGTTTGGGATACTTCCTCCTTTATGTGCTAATTTATATGTTTCATTCTCAAAAGAATGAAAAATTCACATTTATTCTGCCACATTTCTAAAAGTCTGTTCAGAACATCGTCGAAGGGAAATCTGTTGCCTAAATTTTGACACTAACTAAAACCGGTTAGCTTCATTTTGATCTTACAACAAAGTCATTTAAAACATTTTTGCACTTAGACTTAAATGCCAGGTTGTGCTTCATTAAATGATTAGAATAAGATGAGGCCACATTTACAACTGACCATACATCCAAAGCAACCTTGCAAGTTGTGTGTGTGTGTGTGTGTGTGTGTGTGTGTGTGTGTGTGTGTGTGTGTGTGTGTGTGTGTGTGTGTGTGTGTGTGTAGATGTGTGTGTGTGTGTGCGTGTGCGTGTGTTTGAGGTAATAACCCCATTAATCAGGTTCTGGTTAAAAATGTGGCTGCTATGTTTGAATTTCCTAGAATAGTCTGCTTAATTTAGGACTGAATTAATAGGACAGTGACTTTCAACGTTATTTAAGAGTCAAGTTGGCACAGAAAAACCTCACTGACCTCATTACCTCTTCTTCCTTTAGAGTAACGCTCCTCTGTCACATGTTAATGCTTTATATAACTGATTTTGAACTGAATTTTAATGCCTGTCTGTTTCTAGACAATGTTGTTGCTGTTTATAAACTGAGTTTATAAATGCTGGTTGACACTGAAAGGAGCGCTAACAAATAGAGATGCTTCGACATTAATCAGTGACAATGTACCTGATCCATAAGGACAGATCTACTCAGTGTAATCCTATGTTTTGTGTTGCTGTATTATTTATTTTTTATTATATTTAGAATTCCTAGTTTAACTTTCTGAACCATTTGATAGAAAGTTTGTATGTTTCTTTGGTTATTTTTTATTTTACATTGGCTTTTTTTACTCTCCTAATTGCACTGAACAAATTAAAGATTTTACATGTTCGACTAAGCTTGTGAAGCCATTGCTGTATGTAAGTAGGTTGTACTGGTGCAGAGTTAACAAATTAATTTGTTATTCAGTACATTTATGTCTGTGTTAAAAAATACAAAAACATTTCTCTATTTGTGGCGTATACTGTTAGCAGAAAAAAAGGCTAAAATTAGAAAATTCTTTGTGATAAGTTGGTAAAATGTTTGCACCAGACAATTAAATGTGTGTTTTCTATACTGAGATGTAGCAGCGAAAACGCCCGGATGTAAGTGTGACTCTTACTGGAAATGGTTTGAGCAAATTTGAGAGAGAGAGAGAAAGAGAGAGACAGAGACAGAGAGAGAGAGAGAAAAAAAGAGAGAAAGAGACAGAGGGTGAGAATAGTAGTTCAGAGAGTCAGGGTGCCTCCACTCAAAGGATGTGGCTTCCCTTCTAAAAACAGCTTGTCCTATTTTTACATGCATGTGTGTTATGTGTGAGAGATGGATCCTTGTCACTGAAGAGTGCAGCGCAAAGCTCAGTAGCTATAAAAGATTTGCTTCTTAACCGACTCATTGATTCACATTGAGGAGCTGAGACAAACGGAGGCAGATTGCCCTCACATCTTTTCTCTGTTTCTTCCCCCTGGTGAAAAATGCATTGACTCTAAAGAAGGGCAATAGTTTTTGTTAGAAATTAATGTTTCAGTTTGGAGATGCATGAAAAGAATGCTTTTGCATGCTTCTTCCCTCTGAATGTGACCTTCTGAATGTGACCTTCAGAGGGTGAAAATGGAAATGAATGCAACTGTGAATTAGCTTTTTTCATACAGAATTATTGGAGGTCATTGTCCATCATTTCCATGAAGATGCACTGGTTCTGGAGTTCAGCCTCTGTTACGACGATGGAAACGATCAGCTCAGCTGACTAATAACGACAAATTGATTTGTCGTTATTAGTCAGCTCTGTAGCTAAGGAGCTACTTCCTTTATTACTCCAAAATAAGAGTCACAAACATGCATGACTTCAAGCTAAAAGCATCCAAGATGTAATAATAATTTTCAGCTACATCACAAGAACTTATTACACTTGCACAGTTTCCCCTAGTGTAATTTAAGCCTGGCGGGCCACCAGGCTTTACTTGAGCTCACACCAGGCTAAGCATTGCTTATTTATTTAAGTTTTTTTAATGTTTGCATTTTTTAATACTTTATAGTCAGTGTTCAGGTGTTAATTTTCAAATCGTTCAATAACACATAATTATTGAGTGATATTTTAAAATTTCCTGTCAACTTTAAACATTTTCTAACTCAAAATCATGGCAGACTGCTGGATGAATGACTGCCGAGCGCCAAAATATCAGGCTTAGCCAGTTTTCTAGAGGAAACCTTGCACTTATCCTGAAAACTGTCCAAATGTCCTCCAGTCATTAAGGACAGCTCTTAATTTTTAGTATTGTGCCAGATTTAAATTAAAAACAATGTATTCCCAGGTGTTTTGTTTATTGGATGTGTTTCTGTTTGGTTTGTTCATGCAGGTTGTTCATGTTACGCTAACTCTTACTTACTTAAATTAAGTAAGTAAGAGTTACTTAATTTGTGGGATGTGTATTTTGAAGCACATCCCACATCATCATCTGGATGAAATAAAATGGGGCCCTGTTGTTTTCATCCAGCTTCGTCTGCTGAAGTTGGCAGATTTTATCTCGCAGACTCTGCTCATTCCAGGCCTTCGATGCAGAATTTCCTTGATGCAGCCCGTGCATTTGCCCTAATTGCTGATGCAATCTCTTTATTCATTTAAGCGTCCCCTCGACCTCAGTCAGCAGTGCTTCTCCTTGTCATTTTTTATTTTTGTTTGACTGGGCGCAGTTAGCCGACAGAGGATTTAAAACTCGCAGCGATGCTTCTTCGCCTTATAACTTGAGCCAAGGGCATTGGTGGAAAAAAAAGAGAGAGAGAGAGGAGGGAAAAAAAGATGTATAATCATATTAGGAACGAGTGGTTACCCGGCTTGAACCCCCACAAACGCCAAGCTCTCTCCATTTCCATCAACGTCCCGCTCACTCTGCCTTTTGTGTCTCTCAGCCACTGCAGTTCTCTCTTCTTAGTCATCAAGCTTGAGACTGAGCCAGACAGTGAATCGTATTAGAGTTAGATTTATTGGCAGGTTCCACAGAATACCACGATAACTCCAATTCTGTCCTATTTCTTCAGGCATTTGAAGCTTAGTAATGAATATGGTGTCTCAAAAAAACATTAATACCTCTGGAATTGTTTGACATCGTGTTATGTTACAACCACAGAGTTTACTGCATTTTAACAGGATTTTATATGTCAATCCAACTCAATGATGTATATTATTATTAACTAAAGAGTTAAAGTATCCCTAAAAAGTCTCAAATTCTTGTATCCAAAATAAAGTCCTCAAAAATTAATTTTAAAAAGTGAGTTGGCTTTTAATCTCAGGTCTTAGATTTTCTTTTGACGGACCATTTAATCTTGTATATTCTGTTTTTTCTTTTTTGTTATTTTGTTTGTTTTTTCTTTGCAAAACTTTTCTATTGTTTTCACTTCTTTATGTTCTGTGACTGGAGGCGGTTGAGGTTATTATAAGTCACTGCTAACATGCCCTTGCTAGCTAGCTAGCAGGATAGCCATACATCTTTCATACAGGCGAATGTCTGAGTCGCACTCGGCCATCTTTGTTTTGTTCTTTCACTCAAGACGGTTGAGGCTACTGCTAAGTAGCTGTCAACATTCCCCTTCTTATGTCTATCATTGATAAGTACAAATAGGTCTTAAATTCCATTTATCATGGTCTTAAAAAGTCTTAAATTAGAGTTGGTGAAACCTACAGAAACTTTTCAAAATCTTTTACAAACCAAAAGGTAAATTGGTGTAAACCGTTTCCGCACAACAATTACTGTTTTTGGGTAATGTCTTTGAGTCTTGAGCATTTAGCAGATTTTCTTTCATAATTTCTCTGCATTTACTTCCATCCATCTTCCCATCATCTCTGATCCATGCGTTCCCACAACTTGCCATAGTTCACTGCGGGTTGGATCCGGTAATGGTGTCGGTTTTCCGCCCCACTTACACTTTTAAACATTTGAACATAAACACTTATTCCACAAGCCGCTGCGGAGGCTCACATAAACTGGCCTCATATACATGCACACACACCCAGATTACATGCAATATTCCCCTAATGTGCAACCATGCACTCTCAGCACCCACCCTTAATTCTTTTCATTGGACAAAGGGTATCGGTGAAAGAAACTGGCGTTTGCGAGAGAAAAGCCACATCCTTTGAAATACAAAGCAGGGCCGATGGAGCTCACTATTGTTTAAACAAAAGACTTATCGAATAACACCGCTAACAAAAGAGGGGACGAGGAAGAGCAGATCCAGAGGCAGAAGGAGGTGAAAAAAACAAGACGTGGATGAGAATCTAGGTGACAGGATGTGTGTGGAACAGACACCAGCGTAGCTCGCCGAACCATTCCACCATGGAAATACACACACAGAAGTAAACGTCAACCTGATTTACCTCGCGCGCTGCATACGCAGTAAATCGTTGCAGAGCAAACAGTATGGAGAGTTTAAATCAGCATCGGTGTGTATTATTGGTACATTAAACAGAGCATGGTGAAATAGTCAGGTTGCAGCTTGAATTTAAGGCTGGCAGGATGATTGAGTGAGTGTCTGCAGCCAGCTGTGAAACAGCCAGATAGGGACAGTCAACAAGGTGCAGGGCTGGAAGGAGCAGCAGCCACCGCCTCCTTTTTTATGGAGGAAAAGCTTGGACAGCAGCTGCAGTCAATTTAATTTGTACAACACTTCCTGTTTAGGTAAGAGATGCAGGAGTCAGGGGTTTTTCAGGCCGTCATGAAGCTTCAAGGTCTGACCTGACTGAACCCCCGTTTTCTATCTTAGGTCATCTTTTTATATTTAGCTTTAAGTCAACATTCACTATTACAAAAAAGATTGGAAATGGCCAGTTTCAGATTTGGTTATATAGACATATATAATCAAATCAGTCCATTTTGTACCAGCACTTTTCATTCACAGAGAATTTGATTCAAATACATCCTCCACTTTGGTTTTATGTTTTTGTAATATCACAGAGTAGAAATTCTGCTGTATTAGTCATAAACTATCTTTCTAAGGACCAACAAATTTGCATTAAGTTATTGATTTAGCAACAATCCCTTAATCTGAGCAAGCCTGCGGCAACAAACAGTGGACATACTGTTTGTTGATCCGTTTAAGGAATGAAAAAAGCTTTTATGCAATATCTCATAAATATTTATCATAAGGTTCAAAGCTAAATATATGTCAAAATTAAGAGTATTGAACTGTTTTTATCCTGTGAAATGTCAATGAGGTAAAATGTCTTCTTAAAGCATTTCTTAGCTGTCAGTGCTTCGGTTCAAAACAGAAGAATGTTTTCATCTGTTAACGTTTAACGTTTTGAATTTCCTGACAACACAGAGAAATGACCAGCTAAGTTTGGCTAGCTATTTTGGTTGAATAATTTGGTTGGATAATTTAGCTAGGTAGTTTAGCCATCTAATGTAACATACTTCCTACATTGCCCAAATGTTTGCTGCCAGTTGGTTGATCAAACCAGTCAGAAGTTGTATGAGTGAAGAACAAAGTCATTTGAGAAGTTTTTTCTTTTAATCATTTTTTCTTACTAGTACAAAGTGTAAGCTTCCAGAAACATTTTATGTGTTGCATAAATAAGCCAATATTCACAATTTCCAAGCAAGGGCCTTCAAAAGAAAGCAGACATATTGCTTCTCCCTTAGATATAAAGTCTAGTGCAGAGATGAATATTTCCTGTCTTGAGATGTGTGCCTAAAGCAAAGAGAGAGTGAAAAAATGTAAGCTTTAGTCTCAGTCTTTAAATGAGTTGTAGGTGCTGCTATGACATCTTTCAAAGAGGAAATGTTCTTAAAGAGTTTCAGTGGCATGAATTGATTAGTTGATGGCTTTTTACCCTTTAAAACATGAAGATGTTAAATCTTTTAAATAATTTCAAAAGGAACGACAAATACTTTTGATCTCATCATTTTACTGTTATACAGTGAATACAAGATTTCTGGTGCTTGTTTTCGACCAGAAACAAGAAAATCTTAATGTTTTTTTTCCTGTAATCTCTTGATTTTTATAATAAATTGACCCCGAATTGCTTTGATTTTTAGGGTCAAATATTTTACCTTTTTTCTATATATGTAAAACGTACAGTAGATAAAAGCAGTTTACAGCATGGTTTTCCAGTGTGTGCGTGTGCCGTGCACCAAGTCTGCAGATGAGTAAGTGTGTTCACATGATAAGATCATGATAAATTCCCCACAACGTGTGTTTGCGTGCAGCTGAGTGCTGCTGTCGCCAGAGCGCAGGATTCCCTTCAGTCTGACGAACAGACACGGGAATCAGAGACAGACGGATCGCTGACTCGTGTGCATGTGTGAAAAACCACACACACACACACAGACACACACACACACACACACACACACACACACACACACACACACACACAGAGAGAGAGAGAGAGAAAGGCGCACACCCATGTGTGTTTATCATCCTTTGTGCACCACTAACCACTCAGCAAACTCTTTGTAGAAATTCTATTTTGGTCTGAACTTGTCTATGTTTGAGAAACCGAGTCTATTCTAGAAACAGAGTATTACTGTATATGGTACATCCCCATCTGTGCTCACACTTTGTTTTTGCCTCGAGTTCCTTTTTCTTCTACTTCTCTCTTGTGGTATTTTTCCCCTCCCTTGGTCTGTTCCCCTCTTGTCATGTTTTTTTTGTTCTTTTTTTCTTTCATTTTGCTACTTCTTCCCTTTTCAATTTCCCATTTTTTATTCTCATAATTTTAATTCAATGTAAGCATTTTCTCATTAAGCCTTATTAAGAGCAACGTTGACGTTATTCTTTTCATCCATCTTAATGTTACCTCCTCTCTCTGTGTGTGTCTGCTCTCAGTGTGTCTGCACATTCGTGCTGTGCAGCAATCTGGTTCTCCTCCGAGAAACACGCACACACACTCCCATGCATGCACAGGGATGCACCGTGAAGGTGTGGCATTGTGGCTCCAACACACACTCTTACACCCACCTGTAACACAGATGGAAGGAGGGAAGACGCAGAGTCGTTACCGCACTGTGGCGAACTCCAGCGTGTCTTTTCATCTTCTTTTCTCCTTTATCCTGTGTTTCTTTTCATGTTTTCATGCTCAACCACATCCCTTGTTCTTGCTCTACGTGTTTGTTCTTTCTTCTTTTTCTTCTTGTAATTCAGATGGCTGCCCTAAATTTAAATGTGAGTCAGTAATACCGTGTGATTACCCCTCGACGTGTCCACATTTTTTTTTACATGTTAAAACCACAAATAATTATGGAGTTTATGGGAATCGTATGTAATAGACCAACAAAATGTAGTTCTTAATACTGAAGTATATATATAATTTTATTTATTTATTTATTTATTTATTGCAAATAAAGATCTGAAGAGTGTGGGCTGTACTTGCATTTAGCCACCTTACTCACCAACTCACCAAGTCATGCATCACCAACTGCAGTGATGCATGTTTAACACATTTACAGACCTGCAGACTAAAACCTTTACATCACTTTAAGGTCTTGCACCACAGATACTCAAGAAGATTTTTACTTGAACTAGGCCTTTTAATACATACATATGTTAGTATTTAGTATTAGTGTTTAGGACATAAAATACAGGATTTTCCTAGGACACAAAGACTTGGAGGCCCTGCCTTGGTAGCAACACTGCAGATTTCAAGTTTCCATTTAGCTGAACTAAATTATCATGTATCCCAGATCAAATTTATTATTTTTCTATTTAAGACAGTTGCATAAAAGTTTCTTATCTCAGCCATTTTTAGCCACCAAACTAAATGTTATTATTTTCAACTTAATATTTAGGAAAACAACAAATAGATTAAGAAAATCCAGAAGTCCAGAAGCAGCATTCAGCTTCTATGCTCCAAAAATGTGGAAAAGCTTCCAGAAAACTTCAAAACTACTGAAACAATGAGTTCCTTTAAATCAAGGCTTAAATCACCTGTTGTTTTTGAATAGTAGGAACTGGAACATTGATCGATATATTTGATGTGTGTTAAATGTAATGTTTACTGTATGTTCCTAAATTGGTGACTGTTGTGTTTTTATGGCGTAAAGCTCTTTGAACTGCCTCGTTGCTGAAACGTCCTAGAGAAATAAACTCGACATAAATGCAGATTTTCAAATCAGTAAAAGTGAGTTTTTGTGCCATTGAAAAGATTTCTGATACATCATTGTTTCAGGGTCGGAGAGCGAGTATCACCTCCTTCACGACGTGGTTACACAACGCGCTCCCTGTTACGTGATACAGCGGCGAAGATCCGTAACCATCCCTGTTAATGCAGCGCAGCTTTCCCACCTCGGCTCTCGGAGTAATCCGCCTACATTTCAGCCACGCACCACAATCCTCTTGTTACACCTCCGCCATCTGAGCAGAGCGCTCGCGGTTACGCCAGATCAGCAGTTCCAAACAATTGTTCCTCAGAGTGAAACAGGAGAAACATGATCAAGCAGGAATAGCCTTTTTTTCTTCTTCTTCTTTTATTCCTCTTACATAAAATCATCCCACAGAGAGAAAACAGAAGATGCTCTTAGGGATTTCTTTAGAGACTTTAACCTATAGGAACGCTGTTCAGGCTGAAAAGTACAGCGCATGTACTAAACATGTGAGTACTGTCATGAAAGAAAAATGTACTCAACACTAATACAGGCCAGTGTCCATTTTTAGAAACCATTCAGGGACTCAGTGTCTAAATTTAGCAGGTCGTTTTGTTAAACAAATACAGCCTCAGCGAGTTGGAACGCTGTCAAAACACGCTGACTGTGTTGTGTTGTGTGTGTGTGGACATAACATGTGCATCAAGTAAGGTTATTATTTTAACTTTTAGTTTTACATAAACAGTTAAACCCAAAGGGAGAGTGATGGAGAGAGAGGAGGGCGAGTGGGAGTGAGTGTGGATGGAGAGGTGTAGGAGGAGTTCAGTTTCATTAGCATGATGGATAGGAGGGAAGCTCTTAAAACCACACACTCACACACTCCTAAAACAAACACACAAGGATTTTGCAATTGCAACGACTCTGCTTTTGCAAGTCACTCCTGTGCCACTTTTCTTTGCATTTCAATAGTTTTCAACCGTGTTGACTAACCTGGTTAAAACGCCTATGTTCTTAAGCAATATAAGCAGCACAAGAAAAAATGTGGGGATTTTATAAAGTTTAATTAAACTCAAGCTGCACTGTTGAAATATTGGGTTTGCACATCAAACATATAATTTATCACATTTATTAACTTCTTGTGGCATTCAGAATTGTCTGAGTGTCGAGATAAAGCCAAACACGTTCACAAGTGGTGCATTACAGCTTCCGCCATGACGCGCCACTTGATACAGAAATGTCTTCAAAATTACTTTATTAGTTTATTTCCAATGTAATGGACACGGAGATGACAAAGAGGAAAAAAGCTGGAAAAAATGGTAGAGGACTTCTAAACCTGCAGAAAGAGATAAAACAAAACCAAGAAACCACAACAACAAGCATTTGCATATATAACAATAAGTTAAAACATCATTGGAAAGTACAAGATATATTTAGTAGCAACCACAACTCAACTGAGAGCATATGTGACAAACATGTGCTTCAGTCTGTAAGGTTTCTCCATGAGAATGTTCAATAGTGGATGTAAAGGCCATTTATTAAATCAACTGGTTTTAGAATCTAAGCTTCTTCAAAAGTTTAAAAGTCTGTCAAAGTGAAACCAAACTACAGTTTCACACCCACAGTACGAAGCTGAGACGGCTAATGGCGCCTGCCATCGTCTAGGTCAAGCCGTTCAGACCACCAGACTGTGCGGCATGAATTTTAGTGGACAAAGAGTGACCACGGTGACAAAGCAGGTTACAGTCTAGACATGTAGAGGTCCTATCCATCCATCACATTACAAGTCGGGCCAACGATCACCTCATCTCGCTTCATCTTTCTTTCTTAATAGCTTTTCATCTTTTCAGCCTCACAAAAACCTCCAGAGCGCATAAGGTACATAATGGAGATGTATCGGTGGCCCCATTTGAGTCAGTTAGTGTGAAAACATAAAGGTCGCAATGCCCTTTTCCTCTAACAGGTTTGCAAAGAGTTATTTGCAAAGTGCGAGAATATAAAGTAGAGAAGGTAGAGATGTTTTTTTCAGATTAGGGTAACTTTAAACAAGTCGATTTATTGTGTTGTATTACCTAGCATGCTTCATGTGACTTCACTTCACCATCACTACAACTATTTTTATGTTCTCTTTGCAAAATAAAACATGTGGGAACTGTAAAATATAAGTCATTTGGACCAATTTAATGTTACTGATACTTCTCTCTTTTCACCTAGGAAACTGTTTCTATTGCTTTGTGATGCAGCTAGCTAATGCTAATACTGCTACCTCATTAGGCATATGGCTATTATTAACCATACCATACCAACTTTATTTATAAAGCACTTTAAAACAACCATAGCTGATACAAAGTGCTGTACATTAAAACACAACATAACAAAAAAAACCTCATACAGTTTAAAAACAAACATAAGCAATAGATTATATTTTAAAATGTTCTTTCACATTTTTAGTTAAAGAAGGATTATCTGAAAATGTTTTTAATTTGTGTTAGACTTGAAGTTAGACTTGAATGTAAATGTTTACAGGGTTAACAAATGTCAGTCTATAGGATGAATTCAAGAAGACTTTTTTTGTCATGTAGCTGACAGGAAGGGGGAAATAGCAGCCAAGACAAAACATCTGAAAATACTGACAATAGGGTTATAGCAATCAAGCTGTACTGTACGGTGATTGGCTGAAAGATGAGTTGCGTTCCTCCAAGAACTGCGGGTAAAGGTGGAACGAATGGCAAGAAGAGGAGTTGGAGGACGTATAGAAATGAAATCAAAATCTAAAAAGGAGGAGCAGAGCAGGAGGAATCGATCTGGGCAGCGAAGAGAAAGCCAGGAAAGAAGAGGGACGGTTGAGGAGAATGAGATGGAAGGAAGTATTGATCTAAGGAAAGAATTAGAGTTAATGGTAGAGTGAGAGGTAGCAGAGAAAAAAAAAGTAAAACTTGGGAGAGAGGAGTTAGGAAGTAATGGGAAAAAATATGTTTGCTTTAAACTTGTAATGCAAATAGGCTCCGACTGGCCTTAAGACCTCTGAAAGAACTGATCATGTACCATATACTGCACCGAAATAATGATAATATGCTATACAGCAGCCACTTGATATCAGTAAAATGTTATTTTCAAATGTTTGGAGCTATTTTAATATTTTTTTTGCTAAAACCTTTTTTGTATATGATATGAAGAGGTTCTAACTAGTATGACTTTTATTTGCTTTTATTCCTTTTGTGCTGTCAACAGGGGAATTTGACCGCTATCAGAGTTTGATGCTTAGACTTTCAGTCTGTGTAAGCACTGAAAATGTTTAGTTTGATTTCCCCACACATCACAGACTCTGGAATTGACCGTACAGTGTATATTGAAAGTATATCAAACCCAAAAACCACCGCTAACAGACCAGGTTAGCTAGCTATTGTAAGTCAATGCTAGCAAGGCTTTCTGTAACCGGAAAAAATAGCAGTTTTGCCTCCGTGTTTTAAAAAATTGTTTGCTTAAAGACAGCTTGAGTAAAATCCTTTCATCTAATATTTTGTTATAGTTGAAATATTTTTAAATAAATTTTATCTAGGATATCAAGACAGCTATTTTGGTATTTTGTTTGGCTATAGCTAACTCTGTCGCATAATCTCCCCTACATCACTTCCCCTGAGGTTCAAACAGATGGGTTGTAAGACGACTTATTTAATATACATCACTATGATTTACAGCCACACACTAATGAGACCTCATAAAAATGAGTTTGTTCAGTGTGAAAGGGTCTGGTCAAGCTTAAGGAGAAAAACTGTGACCGCTGTTAGCTTTGCTGATTGCTAGGAGACCAATTTAAAAAATGCCCATGATATTAGAGCAAGGAGAGTTTAGGATTGTTAAACGGGTGTATCTGACCAATTACTATTTCTGTTATGGCGTCACATTATTACAGAGGGAAATAATGTATCTTTATAACAAATGCTACAATTGGGGATTTTAATTTAATATGCTTGCACAAGAAATATTGTCTTATAAAATATTACCAAGTAAGTTTGACCTAGTTTCTAGTGTAAATATCTTAATTCTTTTGAAATAAGACTTCAAATAACTTTTAAGCACTATATAGATGATTCCTTTAGGTAAATGGTTCTTACATTTTGATGTCTTTTTTTAAATTTTAGTTCTACTGGAAGATTATTTCACTTAAAACATGGGGAAAATGTTTTGTTATAAATGATCTGCCAGTGGAACTAGTACTTTTTATAAAATCAGTTTTATCGGGTCACTCACTTAAAATTAATAGTTATAACTTGCTGAAAAGTTACTTGTAAGTTTATTATTTCCAGTATTTGCACTAGAAAAAGAAAGACCAAAAATACTTGGTGAGATTTTGTGTTTAAAGTAAATTAAAACATAGCAGTATAAAAACAGTACAAGTTGAAAACTGAGGCTGGATGATGGATTGCTGTTCATCGACAGAGCTGTGAAGTCACAGATACTCTCTGCCACGCCGGAGCTGTGTGTAGGGTGTCTCATTTCACTACTGTTGGGAAATTTACTGTAGTGAAACTTGAGCAATTCTGAAAAATAATATTGTTCTGTTGGCTTTGTAAACGGAACAGGGTAACAGTGCTGAAGGCTTCAGTTTGTTGACCCAGAAAGTGAACGCCACAGTAAACTGAAGCTGTACGGCAACTTGGAAAACTACATTGCTTCCTGTCACCTTGATTTTGTGCTTTTGTGCTATTTGAACAGCTGACGTTTAAATAGATTTATTTTGTATTTTGAATGGGTTAATGTTAGATTATTTTTGTTTATGGATTCTGAATAAAAACACATAGAACTGAGAAATTTCAGCACAATATATCAGTAGAAGAGCGCATTTGTATAATTGCATTGCAGTGATAGTCAACAAGCCAATAAAGCTGCTTTGGTTTTTAATAACATAACTTATTAAAAGTTTGTGAGTTAAAAGTACTTAGCAAAATGTAAAGAGTTCCACCAGTTATTTGTGTAATTTCTAAGAAACATGAGGTTTCATTGCAATGCAAGTCACTGAAAACAAAGTTTGAATGAGACGGGTCAGGCTGAATTTTAAATGACTTTTCAGTGAAAGTTAGGGGTTGCTCAGAAAAACAGAAAAAAGAAAAATTGGATCTGTTTTAACTCCCTGAACCCGGGTGAATCCCCACCAGCTGCAGGGTCTGTGGAGGACGCCGCAGTAACAAGACAAATCCCCGACTCGCGCTATCTGACTTGATCCAAAGTGACTTTGCCCTTGTCTTTAGTCACAGAACCAGTCCAGAGGCTCCCAGCTCTTCTGTCACATTTAGCAGCGCACAGGAATCAGAGCTGCACAAACCGACGGGCCCCAAGCGGTTTTTTTCCCAGTCGGTCACTTTTTACCGCCTCTGTTTATCCAGCTGAAGCACAGCTGCCGTGACTCTTGAGTTTGGTTTGGACCGAGTCGGTGAAGAGCGAAGGACTGCTGAGCCATCAGAGGAGGTTGTCTTGAGAACCGCTCTATCAAAGTTTAACTGAGCAGAGAAGAAGACATTTTTGAAATGACAAACTCAATTAAAAGTAACCTCAAGTAGGGCTGCAACTAACTATTATTTTAGTAATTGATTATTCTGGCATTCTGACGATTGAGTAAAGAAATTGTGCATACTTTACAAATTTAATTTAATCACTTAATTCTTTTCATAATACAATTGAAATACATTAAAAGATGCAAATAAACAATTTAATTCCTTTTTCTTTAAATTGGAAAATAAGCATTTTATTGTCTTAGATGAAATAACATAACCCATTTGTTTGATACTTTGCTACTTCTACCATCAACGTGAAAAGCTTGGCCTTTTCTGCTTGGCTGAACATCAGTACAGTGTAACAAAAGTCACTTAATAATTTTATTTATTTATTTTTTATTTTATCATATGTTTTTAAAGAATTTAAACCAAATTGAGCTTAAGCAATGGCACAATAATTTACAGTCAATGAAGGTTTTTTATGTCTTAAATTCAAATTGCATATATTTTTGTACAGTTTTTGCTTATTTACTGCTCTGAGTATGATGTTGTTACAGAAAATGTTCTTTTTTTATGTGTTCTCCAGTTAATCAATTACTACATTAATTAAATTAATTTCATTAATCGATTAATTACGATTAATTGTGTAATGTAGTAATAGGCTAGAAAGTAATTTTGTAGGAAATCTTTATGTTTCATAACATCACTGGTGCCTACATTACACAGTTTATCCTTTTTTTTTTAAAACTCACACTTACTCAGGCAGCATTAATCATGCATTGTTTTGAGTTTTTTCAGGGCTTTTTATAAACAATAATCATCTCCTCCCTGCGTGTTGCTGTTATGTTTGCGCTGGGATTAACTTTCCTTCTTTATCGGCGTGACTCACGAACGTCTGAATCACAAGTGTGTAATATTTGGAGGCAGATTGGTTGGATCAGCAACAATGAGTCAGATGGATTTGAACAGTTCTCCCCTCTGCTACATCGCCTCTATGAAAACCTCTGCCAGGTGAGAAATAGATTTTTAATGCCAAAACTATACCAAAATCTCCATTACACGGCAAATGCTACTAGCTAGTAGCTTTGACGTAATTCTGGACTGAAACTTGTGCGATGCTAACTTGATAAGATCATGCATAAATACTAAAAGTCTGCTTTATTTAGGGTGGAGTACATATGGGCTGACAATAGAACAGAATTTCATAGTTTGATGGCTTTGTGTGATTAAACAATGAATTGAAAACGACAAAAAAAGATATACAATGTATTTACCGCTTCTGCTGTGTTAAACGAAAAATTTCTGTAATACAGTGAATGCGTAACTCTGAAAAGTCCGGCTTCAACCAAAAAAAGCAAACTGCTCCAACTGTAAACCCAGGAAGCAGACTGCAGCGCAGGGCATTATGGGTAAATAAAACCAAAACAAATGTATGTCTTTAGCGCCAGCGAGAGAAATGGCCCCTGGCGTTTTACAAAAGAAAAAGGAGAAATCCTACAACTGCTAAAATCTGAGGGTACTCCATCTTTGTTTATATTTTTGCGAATGCGGAAGTTGCATTCATCGTCTTCGTCTGCGGTTTTAATGTTGTTTACTTCTGTAGTTCTTGGTGTAGCGCCGCCGCAGGCGAGGAGGGGAACAGGTTGGTCAAAGGGTTTGGGTCGTTTGACACAGTGCAGTGTGAAAACAAACACCAGCTGAAAATGTAACAAATGTTGCCATTAACTTCAGTGTTTGAAAAAATCAATGTGGGCTGGTGGATTCATCGTGTCGCTACCCCCAGGTTATTGTTTCTTTTAATGGTAGATGCTGTAGTTTTAAAAAAAAAAAAATTATTGATAATCTGTGTTTCAAGACATGTCTTAAACAGTGAACTGCACTGGTAGAGATCATCTTTGATTTTTGAATGAAATAAAATCTGGGTAATTCCCCATTGTAGTTATTACACACCATGATTCTACACCTTCCCACCTCAGCTAGATGAGAAACCCCCAGCTGTCTCTTGCAGCTTGTCGTTAAAAGGAGCTAAAGAGAAGGTATTAGTGCTTTCCAGATTTTTAAAACTGGAAACCTTCTCATGTCTAAAGTGTGGAGCAATAAGTTAAGTTTTTATGTGCTGGAGCCTGGAATCTGAGGTCAACATGACTTTTTGACATATAAATAAAAAACCGATGATAAAAAATACAGCTTTATCTATAATTCAGTTAAAACATACCTCAATTGTGGGCTCAATCATAAACATAATAAGTAAAATCTAAAAAGAGATATTTTTGTTTACTGAGGCAGAGGTTGTCAAGAAAACAAGGAACAATAAATCGGCCCAGATTTTCTTAATTTTGGGATATTTAAACGTGAAGCCAATCTTATCAATCTCAGCAAAGGTCTAAAAATCAGCCGGTGTCCTCCTTTGCTCTGCAGTGAGAGAGTTTTGACTTTAGCCCTGCCCATGTCTGCATGTTTGCAGATAACAATAGTCACCTCAGCGTCACCAACTTAGCAACTTTCTTGCTGTTTGGCTACATTTCAACATTTTATGCAAAATCGGAATTGGCAGGTAGAGAGTCTTAAAAATTGGTAATCAGCAATCAGCCAGAAAACTGCAATCGGTGCACCTCTAATTTTTCATATAAGAGTTTTAGCCATGTTTTACTTAAATTATTGTGTAGTGCCTTGTATATATTTTGGAAAGCAGATTGTTCTCACATATCCTCATATAGGAATCCATATCCACCTCATTCTGCATCCTGAGTGTGAGGAGTCGAGATTAAATGGCACGGTGTGATTATCTGCGGATAATCACCGGCCATGGCACACAAACACACACACATCACACACACACACACATTCACCATATTTCATCGGTTTTCTGCCTCTCTTCCCACCTCTAAACTCCTCCTCTTCCTCCTCACCTGCAATCACATCACATCCCCGTCTCCACCTCCCTCCTTCTCTTTCCCCAGGCTAATATTAATAACCACCTTTCTCCCATTTTATGCTTTATTTTAAGGGCATAAGCATGGAAATTCACCCGTGACGTGATTGGCGTGGCAAGTTATCGGGGAGGACGTGCTAATTGCACAGCACATTAAGAGAGAGACTTTCCACCTCTTTTTTCCCCCCCCACAAACGATATCTTTATGGCTCGGAGACTTTATCTGTTTGTCTGCGGGTTTGCTTGCTGAGATGTGTGTTTGTATATATATGTGTGTGTGTTCGTGTGTGTGTGTGTGTGTGTGTGTTTGAGGATTATGCAGCATCAGAGCCAGATTTGTTCCGTATGCTTCCCCCTTCCCTCCGCCCCCCTGCAGCAACAGATTATCTGTCCTCCAGCGTGCAAACCGCGCAGCCAGGAGCCAAACACTGTCCGAATTTGAATAAAACAACACACCCACATGAGGAACTTGGAAGAAACGTGTATGCGTGTGTGTGTGTGTGTGTGTGTGTGTGTGTGTGTGTGTGTGTGTGTGTGTTTGGTCGACTATGTCCATCTTAGGCGCAACCAAGTGTCATCAGTTTGGCTTTTTGCACATATCATTGCTCTGTGTTTGTGTGTGCACACGCGTGTGTGTATGTCTATTAATAAACACAGAGAGGTATATGAGACAGGATGTGGTCACCATGGTGCAAAGTCCTCCCACGCCTTGTTCTCACTGTGTGTGTGTGTGTGTGGTCAGTCGTTTTGTTTATGCATGACAGATGATACAACCTGTTCCTTTTTTTAAACATTCTATTGCAACATGCTTTTTGTCCCTCTTCTGCTCCCATTTATATAGATAAATTTTTTCACAGCTTAATGCAGTGAAAGTTGTCAGACATGGACACACACACACACACACACACACACACACACACACACACACACACACACACACACAAACACGTGGAGGAAGTCAGTTCCTGCACGATTAACAGACGTTGTAAGGGGCGCCAATTTCTTTCAGCGTCCGACCTTAAGTTTCAGAGCTGAAGGTTGATCTGTAAGTCGGGCTGTTGCCATGGTAACGCCACATGCCTTTGCGTCTCCAACTTCAGATGTCGGGAAAAGCGGGAGGAGGGAGATGCCTGCAGTTAGCAGCAGCCGTTATCTGAAAAAAAAAACAACAAAAAAATGGCGCTAATAACGTGTAGCCACCTTGTGGGAACCACGTGGGTCAGGGGTCGCGGGGGTCACGGCCACTGGGTCCGACAGCAATGGTGATGCCCATGTGTGTGTCCCTTGATTAGCTCTGTGGTTCTGCATGTTGTGTGAAATAAACGCAGCAAAGGCCACATAGAGGTTGTAAAATCCTTAAAGTGAAGTGAGATCTGCGTGTCCAGATGGGAATCCCACCGGTTGCTTCTGTTTATAAACCAGCACACAGCTGGGAAGGCTCTGGAGATATGAAGCTAAACTCTGCCAGATATGAAGCTAATTGCCAAGTTGCTCATCTTTTTGCCCTCCTGTCACACAACACATTTTTATACCTTCTTCTCTCCTGGTTCTCTTCATTTTCTGCAACATTCTTGTGCAACCCACCTACCTTCCTCTGGCGAAATCTCTTCCTCAGCCTGCCATCTGCTGGGAGAAACACTGAGCTGCATTGTTTTTTCCATCCCAGCTGGTGGCACTAGAACGTACCTCTTTTGGCATTCCAGCAATGTGCGTCCAACACACGGCCTGGTTGGAAAGGTTAAGTGGTTCTGTGTCTGTTACTGCCCCGGTGTGCTGTCTCTGTGTGTGTGTGTGTGTGTGTGTGTGTTTTTTATTAGTTCTTGGGGAGAGGGAGAAAAAAACCGCCTGAAAACGTGTTTCTGTTCATTTGCATGTAGCTCATGAATAAACAGCTGCTCTGTTGAAGAATCGCACAGCAGATGCTTCAAATGTAACAATGTTAAGTTACACATGTTCACTTATGAGGAAGATGAAGGAACAGGGGAATAATTAAACTATTCCTTCACGTTTTTCTATGTTCCACCTATCAATTTAATGTATTTTAGTGAGGTTTTATGCAGTCGACCGACAACGGAGAGATTTACAGTATCAGTTTACCAGCTCTGCAGGGGTAGTGATTGAGATTTTCTCCCATTTTTCTTTGCAAATACCTCAAGCTCAGTCACATTTAGACTGACATTATCTATAAATGTCAATATTTCAGATTTTGAGTTGGATTTTTGTCTGGACTTTGACTGGGTCGTAATACAAACACACATCGCCTTGCAAACGCATTCCTGTCCCTTGACCCCATCCATTTTTTAGTCACATTATTACCACAAACATTGGAATTTTAGGCGAAAGGCACAAAGTCGTGCAAAATTGGAAAGCAGAAAGAAAATTGTGCATGATTCAAAACTTTTTTTATGAAAGAAAAACTGAAAATTGTGGTGTGTAACAGTATTCAGCTCTCTTTTCTCTGAGTGCAACCAGTTGCTTTCAGAAGTTGCCTGATGACCGCTAATGGCCTGTGTATAATATAATTTCACTACAAATAGTGACAAAAGTTCAAGGTCACTGTGTGGTTTGGCCTAAACCTCTGTGAAGCTCTGGCTGTGTGGTTACAGTCAGAGAACCTGTCAGGTAACCATGATGCATTGTGTTGGGTTAAGTTCTTACAAAATTACTCAACAATAGAGCACATGTTATGTTTGTTTAATCTTTACTCTGCTGGAAACCACCACATTTACATGGTTTACCTCTTGTACTTTACTGAAGAACAGAGTTTAGCAGCTGAAGATGCCTCCAGACTCTTCCAGAAGCCATTATGTTCTTCGTCTCAGGCAGAAAGAGCGAAGGTGTGATGTCAGCGCCAGCGCTGAAGCCTTTTATCCTGGCACTTAAAGTGCCTCGTCTTTTGTCTAAATGATAGGTGTCACTGTCGGAAAAGCACACGGCTGCATTGCCGGGGTAGCAATAAAAAGGGTTGATTTACAAGAAGAAGAAAGCAGTATCTCTGGTGCAGCTGTCTGGAGAATGACTCTTATTTTTCTCTAGTGTTATAAAAATCTCCCTTCTCGCCTGTCTTGGCGTTTCTTATTGTCGAACAGAGACGGATGTCCATCCAGCTCGTTCGTTTTGCTCAAACATCAACCAGAAAAGGAAACAGGTTGAAACACACAGGTTACAGAACCTTCCCCACTGGTAACGTCACTGCTCTCAGCAGACAGCTGCTAATAATCACTAGTGAACCAGTAGAGACGACCAGCAGCCATTACGTCTGAAATGATTAATCCAATTGTGATTAATCAATTAATGAAATAATCGTCAACTAATTATGTAATCGATTAATCATTACCTGGTGTACTCAGACTCAAAGAAAGGGAATTTGCTGAAAGAACAACAAAGTTGTAATTAAGCCAAAACTGTGCAAACAATAAATACATTTTGCATTTGGGATAAAAAAAAAAGACAGCCTTTCTACTCCTCCAGTGGCACCGTTCTTTGTTTATTTGCATTTTTAAAGTATTTCTAATATTGTATAAAAAAGGTGAGAAATCTACAGAATGTGCCAGAATGTATTTATTCGGTTAATCGTCACAATAATCCATTAATCAAATACTAAAAGTAATTGTTAGTTCCTACCAGTAGTTACTAAATGTTGGTCAATGTTAGAAATTCAGACATTGCGAGGGCTTTCCTGACTTTTAGGGATCCTTAATGTATCTTGTGCTTTAATAATGCTTTGTAGGGAAAATGAGAATTGCATTTGAAAACTGTGTGGCCTGCTTTTGTACTTAAACATGACAGATATCTGTCGTGTTTTACTCTCTCTGTCTCTGCTACACTTCCAGCAGCCAGGCGCTACAAAGACTTATGTAAAGTTATTGAACTGGCCTGTTTACGTCTGTGAAGCAGGATCAGTCTGCTTCACGTCTCGGCTTCTTTCTTTTCCCTTCGAACTTTGCATCCATCAGGGCCGAGGACGCGGCTCAGACTGACCAGACGGGGATAATGTGCTATTATCGGAGTCTTTTCACATCGCCGAACGTGGCGTGATTTATCAGTCGCTAATTGAGGCTTTTGACCCGATTCTGAGATGATTTAATGGTTGCCAGTTCAGATAGAACTGCCGACTGGAGGAAAGCATCCACACACAGAGCAGGCACTGGCTGCAATTGCCTTGGCTGATGAGGCGCTGATCTGACACTGTAAGCAGTGGGATGACAGCGCGGAGGCAACAGAGCAGCAGTGACTACACACACACACACACGCACTCACACACACATACAGAGGCTGCCAGGAGTTTGTGATCACAGCGACATTTCCAGCTCCCTTAAACAAAGCAGCACGCCATCAGGATTCCCATCATCTTGACATCTGTGTTTGTGTGCACGGCGCACCTGTGCACGTTTGTGTATTTTATGCAATACACATTTTAGGCTTTAAATCAGCCCGAGCTGCCACTAAAGTGTTTGTTGTTTCGTGTTGCCTCAGCGCTGCCTTTCTAGGCAAAAATTGGCGCTCTTGTCGGGACCGGTCGGACCCTACAGAAGTCTGAGAGTTTAGTTTAGGGTCATGAAGCCTTGTCCAAACAAGGACAGGTGAGCGAGCGGGTTTCTCCGATTTTATTTATAGCCCAAAAGGAAGTGGGTTAGCTTTACTATCAACTTGTAGACACACACACACACACACACACACACACACACACACACACACACACACACACACACACACACACACACACACACACACGAGGTGTGTGTCTTGTTTGCATGCTCCGCCTCGCCTTGAGGGGGGGAGCAAAGGTAATAGGCTCAGTCACACACTGTGAAGACTCGTCTGTTCCAGCACACCTGAAGAGGCGCGGCCTACTCACAAAGGAAGTCTGAGTACGAGGAAGTGGGGAATGCATTGTCTGAAGGACTTCGAGTGTGAAAGAAGGTACAACACAGGCGGGGTATTTCTGTGTTTATCAATAGGGCAGAGAGAGAGAGAGGAAATTACGTTTAGGGACGATAGCAGGACTCGTTGAAAAAGAATGGGGAAGAGAATAGGAGGGATTTTCTAGAAAACGAGATCAAACCTTTTGATCTCAGCCTGACAACAAACTGTCATCAAGTTTTTAGTGTAGAAGAGCTCATCAGTATGCGCAGATGCTAGGATTCAGCCGGTTGAGTGGGTGCTGTGCAGCGCTCCTGCTGCGCAGACGGCCCAGGGATGACGTCAGGCTGAGACGGGACTACCGCAGTCTGGACTCCAGGGTCTGCGAGGAACCCCAGGAAAGTGTGCTGGAGGACGAGGTTAGTCAGAAAACAGAGTCCAGGCGACGTATTGATTCAAACAGTGGAATAATGTAATTCATTGTGAGTGAGACAGAGGCCATTCTGTTTGTGGTGGTTTATGTTGGTCTAAAGTCCGTAGTTGACTAAGTTTATCACATATTTGAGATCTAATGATAGAATATTCTTATTCTCTCTTCTATTAATGGGACTTCATGTTCCTTTGTTACTTTGGGTTGTTTTTAGAGACACAAAAAATAAATTTATGGAAGAATTATGTTCTCTACATGTTCTAAAGCTTTGATTGGCTGATTAGCAGTGTGAGATAATCCATGTTTTGGTACTGGCCCAATATCAAGTAAAAGTAAATGCAGGGCGCCGATATCAAAACTGTTTTTAATCTAAGTTTAATAAGTCTGGGTTTTAGGTGTTTTTGTGAACTTTCTTTTAAATTATTTTTCCTAAAACCTGGGACAGATCTTAGTTCGTCTACAAATACTTTTTGACATTTTTAGGCCAGTCACAATAACACATTTTACTGGGTGATAAATTGTCCAGGAAGTTAATGTGATAAATGATAACAATGTTGTTGTTTTTTTTTACCATTTTCAAGTAATAAAATTGCAATGGTGTAACAATGCAAAACACATTGTTCTAATGAGCATTTAACACTGGAAGACATTTTAAAAATTCAAACTGAATACACAAAACAACAGAAACAACCGAAAAAAGGAATTATAAAATTTTTGTAAGCAGAAATGTCTTAAAAATAGATGAGCGATTAGAAACCAATGCAGCAGACTGAAAACCTTTATAATGTAGTTTTTGGTAGAAAATGAAAAATGACAAATCAAACAAATGAAAATTATTTAGCTAGTTTTAATCCATAATTTGATTCATTGCTTATTGTGACAGGATTAAACATTTCATCATGGATTGAATGTTTTTGTGTGCCTTTTTCCTGAATAAACAAAGTGCAAAAAACTCATTTGAGAGCAAATTGAAACAAAATCTTCTTTGCTGTAGAGTTGAGAAGCTACAATACAAAAATTAAAGAGGCAATCGGAATCTTAAGAGTTGATCCTACAATATTAACAATAATGTTTATTTTTATTTTCAGCAGATTTGGCATTTTGTTAAAGCAGAAATCTTTGCTCTATTTCTGGCTCTTCACAAGGAAAGGTGGAGACATTACAGGAAGCTCCATGATCTTACCTGCTAATTGCGTGCTTTGCATTCTTCCTTTCATCGGAATTAACTCCTCAAAACTTTCTCAGGTGTTTATAATATCAGAGGTAACAAGTGATACATGTTCACCTGCGAACGTGTTGGGCATCCTGCTCACTGACACACCGTGGCTGTGGTGAAGAAAGCTGAGGCACAGCAGAACCGGCACAGCAGAACCGGATGTCATTGTAAACAAACACTTTAACATCTTGTTATTGTGTATTGTGTGCAGATTCTGGGAAATATCAAAATAGTTTCTCAGTGTCCAGTAGACACTGACTTGTTGCGTGAACAAACTTATTTACATGTGATTTTAAAAGCGTCTCTTATTTAGTGGAAACACAGAAATTAATAAAATGTGTTTTTTTATTGACAAAGGTTGTATTGGAAACGCTACAAACATGTATGTTGAAAATAATGCTAAAAGCACAGGACAGGCAATAGATACTGTTTTAATTATGCCATTTTTAAGTGACAGATAACTCATGTAACAGGTTTGTTTAACATTTTTAAATAAACTCTTGCTGCTAGCAGTATTAATACAATTCTCGGTTAGCTAAAGTGTTCATCTTCTTTCTCCACTGAGACATTTAAACAGGTTCTCTGCAGGCTTCAATCACCTGACCTGAGCTGCTTATCTTCCATTATTTGCCCTCGCTGTTAGCAGTCAGATTTTATTACGCTTCAATGTGGAGAAGTTCTTCATTTTGTCCACAAACGAGTCAGATTGGCCTCCGTTTTCTGACTTCTGTAATCTGTTGGGAGCTGAAGGTCGCTCCTCAATGCAGGACGAAGGCTAACAGAGGTGTGTTTGTATGCGCGGCTTGACGGATAAGGGAAGTAAAGACCCGTGTACAAAAAACCAGCAGATTTGAATCAGACAGATTTATTTGCAGGCGTCCTTCAGAGCCATCGGCGGCTGTGTGCGCAGATTGCGGATGTTCACATTTACTTCCCCTTCCTCTGTTTTATGCCCGGGCACTTCGAGTCTGCAGGGGCTGATTGTTGTGATGTGATTAGTCCCGCTCTAATAAATACACCAGTCTGTCTGACAGCATTTCTCCAAGCCGAGCAGAGCCGTGTCACCACAAGCTAACAGATGATTTTGGCTCCACACACTTCGTGTTTGTTTCGCTGTTTGTACAGTATGTGTCTGCTGACGCTGTTTGCCCCTTGCACTTTCCTAGTTAATTTATTACCTGATTTGCCTTTTGGGACAACAAAAGGGCCTCAACTCCATTAGAAGGACAAAGTCTGGAAAAATTCCTAAACATATAATTTATTGCTCGGGTTCTTTGAAAGAGCAGCTTTATGTGTTCACATTTACAGTACAGCAGTAATCATTTTATTATTCGGAGTAAACACAATGGTGTCCGAGTCGTTCCCATAGCAATCACTAGACAATATTGAAACGGAGCGCCTGCTGCCACACCTAACATGTCAACACTTGGTTTAACCTTTGACACTCAGGTGACGCAAACCTTTATAGCCTTTACAAATGTCTAGCTGTATAGCAAGATCACAGTATGCAATATTGTTACCACAAAGGATTGTTTTTACTGCGGTGGCTATTATTCCAACTGTTAGCTTTTATATACTAATGTAATATTTAGCTTGTTGACAGAGTCTCACACTGGACACAGAAGGGTTTGGCCCAAATGCTACAATCTAAGACTGTTGGAAGCAGAGAAGAGGAAAGAAAAAAACAGGAATATATAACCTGTCCACCGTCCAACTTTCTCTGGAATGTAACTCCAGAAAATTTATTATTTGCTGAAAACCCACTTATTCATTGTATTTTTTCTCATAAAGAAAAAATATTTAAAAGAAAACTCAGTTTGGGAAGCTGAAACTCCTTAACACAATGCTACCTCACATGCTATTGGCTGGTGTTTGCTAGGCAGCCAATCTCAGAGCGCCATTTATCCTTCTGGTTGCTGATTGGTTGTACAAGAAGTAAGGAAGACGGTAGATGCTAGATGGTTGTAGCTGTATGTATTCATGCATGTGAAGGCGCATTTGTTGATTTATTAATTTAAGCAGTAATAAGTTATTTTAGATTTTAGATGTTCGTTGGCAGCTATATGGTTCCTACACCCACATATACCTGAGGCCCACTGCTGCACTGTGCTCCTCCACCAGGTAGATTTAGATTTAAAACGATGCATTAATTTTATCAGCATGTTTCTTGATGATAAGGATGATAACGACAGATGTTAGAAAGTTAGCATGTAGCTAATGCTAACTTTTGATTAATTTGGACTCTTCTGTTTTATATGAAAGCAGTCAGATCGTGTTTACATACCATCGCTGTGTCTTCACAACAATGTCAAGAGCAAATACTTGACATGTTCTACTTTCTTTTTATTGGCTGCTTTAAGAAACAAAAACTCCAGATTGGCTCCTAATTCATGGCTCCTGTCAGAGTTGCTGTGTATGAATATCCTGTTTTGCAGGGAGGTTGTTGAACCCTGGATGTTATCTCTGATGCTGCAGGTAGCTTGCAGACCTTTACACTTTGTGCCTCTTTTACAGCCCTTGATTTTATCTGATTTTTTATTTTTATTTTACTGGAGGTCATTGTTTTGCAACACGTCTTGAGTTATTTTTCTTCTTCTGTGCTGACACACTCCTGTTTCCTTTTTTCATTTCTCTTGCTAATGATCCATACCACGAGCCAATCTGTCACTGCTGCACCATCAGTCCCTTCCTCTCGTTCCCTGTTGTCTTCAATATGATGGCAATAGATGTTTCTGTCCCTCAGGGGATGAAGGCACATTTATTGTGAAAAACAGTAAGAGGCTGACATAAGGTAGGATGTTTCACGGTCGAACAAGTATTAAAGATAAATACACTGCAATAAGCCACGCTAAATGAGATTGGCACTTTTGGTGTGTTAAATTAATCTTTTGGTGTATGTTTCTTCCTCTTCTTTTTAAATTAAAAAGCTTAATTACATATATTTATAGTTTTTTGTTTGTAGTAATGCAGCCCATGTCTTTGAGACCTGATTATTTATTCACAACATCATTTATAGAAATCCACACCAGTACCTTTTTACAACCTATTCTCAGTTTTATAGTGAGGTTCAGCAGATTTCTGCTTTTTCCTTTGAAAGCAACACCGTCACACTTTCTTTTCTACATCCATGTAGAGCAACAACTTTCTCTTTGAGTGCTTTCATAGTGAAAAATGAAGGAATTTCAAACAATACTTAAACATTTATCATCAATTTAATAGTTCTTTACAAAAGTGTATCTTGTGAACAAGCACCTGTCGGCGATTTACGGCTAATTTCCTTTTTTATTTTTTTTATTTTATTTTATTTTTTTTTGCAAAAGGTGAAGTAGCCAACATGGCTGAAAATTTTTTGATTAGCTATAATTATAGAATACTGCTGTGAGTAGTCATCAATATAAGTTACAAAGCTGGCAATTTAAATGTCAATAACCAATATGTTACTACAATTAGCAAAGGTAGCCTTACCAGCTGTTAGCATTTCTCCCTGTTTTTTCTTAGAGAATGAAAACCCCTAACTGTGAAGTTTTCAAAACAATGAAAGATTTTGCTGCAGTACGTTCAGCCCTCCTCTTACCTGCTGAAGTGGGTCAGTTTTCATCATCACTTATTCGTACACAAGAGTCTGACAGAATGCAGCCAAAACTGCACAGCAGAAAGTAGCAAAGCATCAAAATGTCCACCGCCTGCCAAAAGCTCTCTGTTGTAGCAGCGAGAATAAAAATAAAAACTAAAATGTTTATGTATACCAAACGTTTTCTTTTAGATTTGCTTCCGACACGTTTTGTGCTTCGTTTTGATTTCAATTTTAAAAAGCAGAGAAAATCGTAAACTTTGAATCTTCTTCATTTTCCAAACACTGGATTGTTTCCCTTTGAACCTTTTATTAGGAGCCACCCGGCTAATCACTCAGGCATGTTTTCAGTGTTTAAGCCACAGTATAATTTTCATGATAAACTCCTGAGAGCACGCTTGCCTTTTGAGGCATCGGGAATCTTGTTTCTAAACCTTTGTACTGGCTGCACCGGCTATACAAGCTGAACCACTGAAAAACGAAAGCTGTCAAAACTGCAGGGCCCTTTAGTTTACTTTTTTATAGACATTGCTATGCTTATCAGAGAATATAAGCTTTGTTTTGTTTTACTGCATTTGAAAATAAACCGTAGATGTTGCAGGCTATGTTGAAGCGACACCAGTAACACATACTGACACACAGTGTTTATCTGTGAAACACTGCGGCGCGCGTCACGCGGGTTAATCTGATCGGAGCCGCCTCGGCCGTCCTGCTGGATTGTTGCTGCATTAGGTGATAAATGCACAGCTTCAACGACGACCAAGGGTAACGTGCCGAGAGTTTAAAGATGCTATCTGTCTCTCCGGCTGTGTGAGCATCAGTTTACAGGAAGCGCAGATCTCCATGGCGATCTGAAATTGACTGCCAGCGGCTCTCAAGGCAGGTAGGTACTCGTAAACAAAAGGAGTGAAGGGTGGAAATGATTAGGCCTGTCGCAATCAATCAATTAATTGCATGCATTTTTTTTAGCTTTATTTCACCAGTATAAAAACCCATTGAAAATAAAAACGTCTTTCAAAGACGTCCTGGCCAAGAGGCAGCAATGAACACAACACAGAAAAAATACACAGTAAAGAAAATGTCAAGCTATAAAAAACACACAAAGAATTAAAACAAGCTCAATATTATCCATTTTTACTTTTTGCTTTTCTCTCTGTTTCTATCCAAAACTGGACAACAAAAGCCTGTTTGTTTGGTCTCAACTATTCCTTTTTCGAAGGACAATTGTGTTCAGAGAGTTTTCATAATTCATGTTATTTATTGTTCTGTTAATTTATTTTGGATACTTAAAATATCTTCCAGCTCCAGTGTTAAATGTTTATTACAATTTAAAGTATAAAGATCTTTGATCTTTGCTAGTGACATTACATTATTCTCAAAACAACAATATTATCGCTCATCACAATAAATGTATCGTGTCAGGCCCACAAATCACAATATGTTACATTGAACACAGAGGAGCTGCTGGGCTTTGAGCATTTGGCGTGTTTTAGTTATGCAAATTGTTTTCTCGTTGCTACGGCTGCCTGAGCGTCTGCCTCTGCCCCTCCTGGCTGGTGCTCCTTGGTCTGCCATTAGTGATGAATAATGGGGCCGTCTAAAATAGGCAGCATGCTTCCAACTGGTGGGTGCTGCTTTGGAGTGGGCTTTGAGGGAAAGACTGCAAATGCACCAAAAGCAGCGTCATAAACCTGTAGTGTTGCTTCTGTCTTCATCTGGTGTGAGTTTGTTAGCAGAAAGTTGTCCTAGTAACAAATTCCCCTCTGTTTTCCTTCTATTTATGTGTGAAGTCTAAGACGAATAGCTTCTTCGTGAGAGATTTTGTTTTCCCTTGGCTTTTTCTTACCTTCTCCACCTTTTTTGGGCCTTTTCTCCCAACAGAAAAGTGTGAAGGAGGGAATCCTGTTAAAGCAGACCAGCTCCTTCCAAAGATGGAAGAGGAGGTACTTTAAACTCAGAGGGAGGACGCTCTACTACGCCAAAGACTGCAAGGTACAGAAATGCGTTCTAGTGCCCTGTGCCGCAGCTTAAATCTGTTACTGCATGTGTTGATAAGGAACCATGTGTTTCCTCGTCAGTCCCTGATTTTTGATGAAGTGGACCTATCGGACGCCAGCGTGGCCGAGACCAGCACCAAGAACATCAACAACAGCTTCACGGTGAGCAATACACGGTTTGCAAATGCCTCAATTTTAAATGACTCAAGATTCAAATGTAGTCCTGGGCTTCAAGTTTCAGCTTTTTTAAATTCAGAAATTATAAAGTCTCATTTCAAAATACATGTTGTGTTCATGAATGATCGGTTTGATCATAGGATTATAATTTTTTTTGGAGTTTATTCCATATGTAAAGATTCTGCCGTTAAAAGTAACCTTAATTTGTTTAAACTAATATTTTTGCAAATGTATTCATTTAAAATCTGCATGCAGTTTATTCACATATTTTGGTGTGAAAAAAAAGAGCAGCACATGTGATTTTAATATGACAAACTCGTACAAACTTGCAAGACAGTCAATAATGAAGATGTTTCGAATGAAATAGCTATTTTCCATCACAAGTGTAGAAATGCTTCCACTATGTTTTGATATGACTCATTGATAATTTGACATACTTTCTTTGTGGCTCATTGTGTGAGAATAAATCTGTTGAGAAATGTTCTGCTTAGTAAACAAAGGGCTTCCTCTCTAATATTGTAACAATTAATAATATAATATGATATATAATATAATATAATATAATATAATTAGGTATGTGCCGATCAGGTTTTTTCCTGCCGATACCGATACTGATCACCCCTGAGGGCCGATCGCCGATTCCGATCACCGATACCGATCACCCATCCATCCATCCATTTTCTTACACCCTTTATCCCTTAATGGGGTCGGGAGTTGCTGGTGCCTATCTCCAGCTGGCGTTCCGGGCGAGAGGCAGGGTATGTCCTGGACAGGTCGCCAGTCTGTCGCAGGTCGCCAGTCTGTCGCAATCGGTAACTAAACAAAACAGGCATTGTGCAAATTGTACTGCTATCAATAATACTATCTTTAACAGACTGAAAACATAAAGGC
>CAEGAF010024719.1:0-11279 GCA_903067075.1 Micropoecilia bifurca
ACAAGATACGTATCACGTTATAACGTGATAGCGCTCGAATTTTTTTTTTCTGCGTGACAGCAATGCGCTTCCGTAGGATCTGTTTTAAAATACGTGGCACAGATTTTGGAAGCTAACGTTTATTGTCTATCTATGCAGATGATGTCATTATACGTTTCAGGCTGAAAGTGTGAAACCAGGCTGAGTTTATGCTTCATTTTTTAGTCATAAAAGCTGCAGATTTGTTCCACGTTCAGCTGATCTCAGTTTCCCCCCCAGCAGAGAAAATGGCCGCCTGATGGCGTCGCTTCCTGTCCCGCCTGCAGCAGCCGGAGGTCACGGCGGGGTCACGGCTATCGAACATCAAGAGGTCTGCAGGGAAATACCTGAGGACTGAGCGCAGACATTTACACAGCTGTGGCCGCTTATGGACATGAATTATGGGGATTATTTCATGGTGTTTCATGCGCAGCAGAACGTGGAGCTGAAAGCAACTGAAACGTCTCCAGGTTCCTCCAAACTAAAATACAAATCTATTTTAGGACGAATTACATCAGAATCATGCAACTTTAATCACCATAATGAAACATTACTGGGCTTATATGTTTAAAATAAAAATAAAAATCTGTTCTTTCACGGATTTTAGGTATTAAGAATGTTTTTTCTATTTCAGACTGAAAAACCGTAAAACATCCTTCATGTTTCTCTTTTTCCATCTCAACCTGAAATTAAATTAGTTTTTATTATCCTAAAACAAATAAATATAACTATATTATTAAATAAGTTAATATTTATTTTAAAAATATTTATTATATTTATCATTTTTATTTCATGGGAACATTTACATATGTAATAAAGTAATTACTAATTATTTATTAGTAATAGTACATATAATTGATTTACATATTTTTCTTTATTAAGTGTAATAAGTTAGAGAAAATAATGAGTGAAATAAATAAATTCCACAAAGTATTTTGTGACTAAATTATGGAAGCCCATTTCCACCATGAAAAGAAAAAAAAGCTAAAAAGGAAATAATAATTATAAGATTTAAAGTCATAATTTCGACTTTCAAAGTCATAATTATGAGATTTAAAGTCATAATTTCGACTTTCAAAGTTATAATTTCTAATTTTGACTTATAAAGTCATAATTTTGACTTTCAAAATCATAACTTTGACTGTCAAAGTCATAATTTTGACTTTGACAGTCAAAATTATGACCTTAAATCTCATAATTTCGACTGTCAAAGTCAAAATTATGACTGTCAGTCGAAATTATGACTTCCTGTTTAGCTTTTTTTTCATGGCAGATATGGGCTTCCGTAGAAAGGTGAAGATGGTGCTGAGGACCATCAGCCTCCAAATATTGTACGAGTTTTAAGAAAAAGACAGCTAAAACTGTAAAGCTAAAACTGTAGTGCTGCAGATCGGACTTCCTGTCTGCAGAACCCAGACAGAGAGCCTGACGTTGGGTCTGACTGGCTCTGATGAGCCTAGCAGGCCTCAGACTGTTGGCCACAAACGGAGCTCAGAGTCAGACAGCGTCTGTTTTTACACCTCAGCAGGTTTTAGTCTCCAATCAGGATGAAACCGATCAGCTCCGCTTCAAACGGAGGTTGTTGGTTCGGCTCTGTTGGACATTCAGCTGGAAACCAGCAGGCTGCTGCGGTTCAGGTCCAGGCATTTCCACATTTATGCTAACATGCTAATACTAGAGCTAATGTTTTAGCTTAGCACTCTGCTATCCATGGTAGCTCTTAGCGAAGCGCTAAGCTACTAGCTGTTTGACACATTGGTTGGCAAACAGTTTATGACCAAAACTTCAAGCAGTTGGATATTTTAACTCATGCTCTTATTTTGAAGTGGGTGCGGTTCTGTTTCCTCTTCTTTTGTTTTGTTTATTTTCCAAAGAAAATGGAAAATATGTAAGAAACGAACAAATGAGGTGATTGAAAAATTCAACATTTACATGAACACCCAGGTGTTAGTTGAACAAATTCAAACTAATCTTGATGTTTATCTTAGTGTTTTAGCGTTAAAACAGTTAGCCTGTCAGTTAGCCCATCAGTTAGGCTGTCAGTTAGCTTGTCAGTTAGCCCATCAGTTAGCCCATCAGTTAGCCTGTCAGTTAGCCTTTCAGCCTATCAGTTAGCCCATCAGTTAGCCCATCAGTTAGCCCGTCAGTTAGCGGTGGCTACTGCTGTTTGTTTCTATGCAGCTGCAGATCTAACGGACCTTCTTCCATATTTTCAACGTTAAATAAAATAATACCTTATAAATGACCTTATTTGTTCTTCAGCTGAACATGGTCAGCCTGACAACTTCGTAGGTTCAAATGAGGGCAAAGCTGGTCGGTAATAACACATCCCATCTAAACGTGAGACTTTTATTTTGAAAATAACCGGTGGGATATATTTAGATTAGTTTGTAATCTAAACTGTGAAATGCTTTTATTTTATGTTGATATTTTCTACATTTTACTTTGAAAAGACAACATAATCCGTTTTTCAGGCCTGGTTTAGTTGCATTAGTAATCAGAACCTTTGACCTTTATTTTGAAAAGCCACCATCCCCATCCGGTGACAGCCAGTTTGAACTGGACCTACCCGCCCTCGAAGATCTTGACGCGGGTCGGTTCGGCCGCCGGCTGCTTGACCGTCACTTCCTTCTCCACCTGCTCCTCCTTCCGGTCCCACGACGCCACGCCCTTCATCTTCCTCCCAAAATGGCCGACATCCACCGGCATCAGCTCCGGCTTCAGCTGCAGAGAAACGGCGACAGCATGAATGTCAGGAAGGATTAAACTTATGGGACCAACTTCGTAACTTCCTGTCTTCTAAGAAAATAAATTTGGATTTTGTTTCCTTACCAAACATTCAATTCGGTTTATCCTTTAAAGAAAAAAATCTGGAGTTTTTAGTTAATGTTCTGATTATTGTAACAAAATATTATATCCATAAATGCCGTTATGGTAAATGCTTCCTATCAATTAATGCTCTTAAAAATGAGCTTTCTATTTTTAAAAGTTGTCTAAAAAAGATGCAGACTTTTAGTTTTGCAGACTTTTAGTTTGTAGCCCCTTATGTCTTTTTCCTTTTCTTTGTTTAATCATATTATTCATCGTTTAATTGCCCTTGTTTCATTCTTGTTAATTTAGTATTTTCAACTATTTTAGTTGCGTCTTTGTTTCTTCTACTGTGTTTTGTAAACTTAGGAGATGTGATCTGTATTTGTTGGTTTGTGCCGGTTCCTGCCGGCTCGTCTCCACGGCAGCGACAGGAAGACGCAGGACGTGACGCACCTGGTCCAGCCTCAGCCTCCAGGCCCCGGACGACACCAGCTTCCCGGCGCTGGGCGGCGCCATGTCGGCCACGGTGAACAGCAGGCGGCCGTCGGGCCTCTGCTTGGAGCGCAGCAGCGCCAGCGCCGCCCTGGTGCTGAGGCGCAGCGGGTTGGGGTTGGACGCGCTGACGCACCAGTTGCTGTAGACGGAGCTGCGCGCGGCGGCCGGCGCGCTGTTGGGTTTGGTGAAACACCGGAAGCACCAGCTGACGCGGCTCGCGGTGCGCAGGCTGGGGAACCGGAGCGGCTGCTGGGCGGGTCGCCTCTCCGCGGCGTCCATCGGCTCCGGGCTGGAGCCGCGGCGCGGCGGCGCCTCGTCCACGTCCAGCTGCTCCGGCGAGTCCCGCCCGGCGGGACGCGGATCCGTGACGATCTGCAGCGGCGGGGTGAAGCTTCCCGCCCGGGGCACGTCGGACCGGCGCGGAGCGGGACATCGGACAGGAACCGCGATCCTGGCGCCGGCCGGAGGAGAAGAAGTCATCCGGTCACAATCATCCACCGAGTCCTCAGCCTTCAAGCATCGGCCGTGTTTCCTGGTCGTGGGTTCGGCTCCGCTCAGCTCCACGGCTCCCATCTCTCGGACTATCTGTCCGTACATCCGCTCCTCCTTCACCCGTTTCTGCTGCTTGGTCTCGAAGACTCGCTCCAGGGAGCTGGTGGGCGACAGCATCCGCTTCCCGGCCACCATGCTGGACGCCGAGGCGTCGGTGGTGGATATGGTTCCTGACGTCAGCGACAGCGGGATGCCGGTGTTCAGCTGCAGCTCCGGAAACCGCAGCCCGGCGACGTCAACCTGCCCCAGGAGGAGCGACAGGCTGAATCCGGCTCCGTTCATCCCTCCTCCGGCTCCTCCCGCTCCTCCCGCTCCTCCCGCTCCGCCCGCTGGCTTTCCAACGTTCACCAGCGGAGGAGACATCCTGGGTGTCCCGCCATCCAACCCCTGCCCTCCGTAAGACGCCGTCAGCTGGCTGACGCTGGTGTACATGGCGCTGCCAAATGATGGCACGTTGGTTTGGATCCTGACCGGAACCATCAGGCCCAGCGAGGCTCCAGGGTTCTGAGCGGCAAACAGGGGCTGGACCTGCTGGACCAGGGCGGCGGTGGAACCAGGCAGGGAGTGTTTGGAGGCCGGCGGACCCAGGTTCTGCTGGTTCCGGCCGGAGATGGAGGAGGAGGAGTGAATCTGCGATCCGTCCGGTTTCCCCTCGTACGTCTGCGGCTGTCCGGCCAGGCGGCCCTGCGGTCGGATGTGCAGCTTCAGGAGCTGCTGCTGCCTCTGTTCGGACTCCTGGCTCCAGAACAGACCCGGCTGGGAGGCGGAGAGGAGGGGGGCGGCGTTCTGGTACTGGGGGGGTAAATCCTGACTCATGGCCTCCAGGCCTGGATGTTCTCCTTCAGACGAGGAGCTCTGGGCCTGGAGGCGACGCTGCTGCGGCCTGCAGGACAGAACAGGGTCCCTCAGTCGTCACCACTAGCAAGAAGCAAACCGATCTGTAGATGTTCTCACCTTCCATAGACGGGTTCGTCCTGCAGGCTGTCCTCACTGATGCTCTGCTGCAGGCTGTGCTGCTGGTACTGTTGGTGGGATCCTAACCCTGTCATCACAACCAAACCGAGTTTTAAACAAAGGACCAGGATGGCGAGGAATCAGAACCTGGTCTGGCTGCAGGTCTTCTACATCCGGCTCTACCTGCCAGGAACATCTCAACATTTTGTCTCTTCCTGCTTCTGGGTCTCCAGTCCGCTTGGCGTTCACATTCAAACTGAACCAGAGTTCACTTGAAGTGAACCCAGACTGAGGTTCAGAGATCAATTAGCATTCACACCTGACCAACAGAACCGGACTCTCTAGACAAACGGACTGGAGTCGGACCAAACAGGGCCGGTGAGAATTCTTCTTAAATTAGAGGAAAGCTGGACTGCTAACTAGCTCACCTTTGAAATCTCTTGGTTTCACTGGAATTTATTTAGGGGTAGCAGAATATAGACCTTTCATATTCTTCCACTTCAGCACTAGTCACTACTGGCCCATCAATGACATCCTAATGAAACACCCTAAGTTTGTAATGTGGAAACGAGTTTTAACAGATGAAGACTCTCCAGGTGGCCATTTTGGATCTGCCTCTAAAATTTAACACGGAAAAATGGGTCGAATTTCTGAGCTTCTGTTGGTTCAAGTGAGACTTTGAGCCCAGCAAAATGTTCGCTGCTGCACTTTTATTCAAGAGCAAAACTCCAGGCGGAGATTATTGAGGTTTAATTAGTGGAAAACACGTGAGTTGGTGACGTGGCACCAGGCTGACCTGCGGCGCTGCTGGCTGGCCTCTTGGTCCTGCTGGGCAGATCCATGCTGCTGTGTGGAGAACCTGTCGGACTGGCCCATATCCCATGCTCCACATTCTCCTGCTTGATTGAAATGTCAGGTGCGGCGGCTTCCTGGAGGACTGTTTCTGGATAAACACTCAGCGAAGCCTGTCAGATGTGCAGAAAGGCAAACCGGCTCACTATTAAAACGGATTATATTTAGACAAATCACTGAGGCCGCCAGCCCTGCAGCTCCTAGGTCCACCGATGCACCTGAATTAGCTGACAGGACTCTAATTCAGGTGTATTGGACACGTCAGACAGCTGCAGGACACTTTGACCCCCATGACCTAAACGCTGCCGGTGAAACAGTGAAGGTTTGACGTCCAGGTTGACTCTACCTGTCGAACCAGATATCCGCGTCTCCGTTCCTTCATCGCCGATGCGCTGGTGTACGTCTCGCCTTGCCGGGAGGAAGGCAGGTTTCCATAATCGAAGGACTTGCTGCGCATTTCCGGTAACTCGGTGGGCAACGTGCAGGGCGCCTGCTCAGAGGAAGATCTCCTCATCTCCCTCTGCTGGTGGTGGCTGGAATAGCCACTACCTGGGACGGTCAGGAACTCTGACTGCTTCGCTCCACCAGAATCATCCTGCAACACACAGAGAGAAGACCGAGAACCTCAGGGATATTCTGGACTTTGTTTGGTGACACTTGGTAACAGCAACTTTAGAATCAAGCCAGAGATCCAGAGGACCAGAGAACCAGTGTTTCAGACCTTACCTGATTCACTGGGACTCCCTTATGTCCATTAGCAAAACAAATACATGTGGTGTCCCACAGGGCTCCATTCTCCACCCATTTTAATACAATATCTTTATTCTCCCCACAGCTGAGATGACACAGTGCTAAAATATCTCTTGCATATGAGATGCAAGAGATATTTTGCATCTGTGTCACCAGTTGACCACAGTCCCCTGCAGGCACTGGGTGTGTCATCGTACCGAAGAGCCGTTTTCTGACTCAAAACGAACTTTTAGCACCACATTAAGTCAGTGCTCAGTCACTGACATAGATTTTCATGCAGATACCAGAAAATACAGCCCTAGTCAAAGTAGGTACCTGTTTAGTTGGTGAGACAGACTTGGGGCCCTCATCTCTGTCGAAGGACATGGAGAGAGAGGACGAGTGGGACAGGTTACTCTCTTGACTGGGACTTCGGGAAAGGCTGGTGCAGGTCGACTCGAAGCTCGATTCCCCAGACGAGTGCTCCATGTCTGCAAGACGCAGCCTCTTCTTCTTGGGAGGCAGCTTCTCCGTTGGCATCTGAGACAGCGTGTCGCTCCGCTGTGGCAGCTGGAACTCCTCAACGTGTTGCTGCTGCCTCTCCGGCTCCTTGGAGGCCGGAGCTTCGGTGTCCTTCTCTGGCTTGTCGGGCTCCTCTGTCACCCTGATCTCAGGGACCTGGATGTTAGGCTGTCGTACGAGTCTCTGTGAGTTGGGATATGGTTGGCCAGGTGAGGCTGCAGCTGAAGAAGATGAAAGAGGAACCAGCTCACAGGAAGCTTGCTGATCCATGCTGTCAGACTTTAGAAGAGCAGATTCAGGACTCAAAGCATCTTCGAAGATGTCATTGTCTGACTGCTCTGAGTATTGACTGGATGGGACCTTATCTGCTGACTGGTAGCCTGTTTGGTCAAATGACTCTGACTTCTCAAAGGAATTTGGACGGGACACTATGCCAGTGTGCTGGATAACTGAACCGCGAGTTGCCTTCCTGCATTCCAAGTCTGGGACGAGCGCAATGTCCTCAGAGCACATGCTGGGACATGTATCAAAGCTGTCAGACTGGCTGTGGCCACTATGAAGAGAGCCTTTGCCTATTGATGTGGCTCTTGCCCCATCAAAACTACCTTGTTTAAACTCATAGTCCCCCATCATCTCAACTGAGCCACTACAGCTGCTGTCGCAGTTCCCAGGACTGTCCTCATCATCCCCAACACTCTTCTCTTTCCGCCTTTTCCTCGTGGCTATTTCTGACATGCTGACCTTCGTACCATAAGGGCTATAAGCGATGTTCTCTGGGACTCCCGGGCTTCGCTCACCGATCTTCATACCCAGAGATGACACAAAGCTTTTGGCCATGTGTCCGTAACCCTCGGCGTCTCCAATGTGGGCGTCGTTGCCCGACTGTTCGAATGCCCCCTGCCGTCTGAGTCTGGGGTGACCTGGTGGGTAGAAGACATCGTCCGGTGCCACCATGTTATCAAAGGAGACACTTCCTCGAATCCCCGGAGGGGCACTGAGGTTAGGAGGAGATGGAGTTGGCATGGAGTTACTCCTAATGAGAGTCCCAGAATCTGACGGTGGCTCCAAAAGTCCTGTACTGCTTTGGCAGGGGCCAGTTGGGTACTGCTTGGCTTCTCCACACATTGGAATGGTTCTTGCGAAGGAAACTGGATCCTCCACAATCTTCCCCATGTCTGAAAGAGTCCCTGCCTGCTTTAAGGTGACCAGGGTATTGGGATCTGCTCCGACTAAATTTACCGTGATTGACTGTCTCGACCGGGAGTTGGGTCGGTTGTACCAAGTCCGACCAAACATAATCTCTTCATATGTCTTGACGTTGGTATTGGGAGTCCCTATTTGCAGCTCGGCACTGTCGAAGGGTGAAAAGTAGCCTGAGTCTGTGCTGCCTTTGCTGTGCGGACTGAGGAGGTTGAGGGACTGCGACATGCCGGGATCCGAGTTCTGCCCGTCCTTATCGATCAGCCGGAGGGCCAAGCGCTGTTTGGCGTTGGGGGAGTCATCGAGTGAACGCGCTCTCCCTCCTGCCTGTGAACCCAGCATGCGGTGAGAGGCTTTTATGTCATGAAATGGGGGGCAGTCCATCCCAGTAGGTGGGACTCCCCCCGGCTTGGGGAAAATGAGGATAGGCACTTTCATTGATCCGATGTTGAGCTCCTCAGCCGAGTCTGCATAAGCTGGTTCTGTAGTACCTGCAGCAACACAGAAAAACACAAGATTATAATCAGATTTTCACCACAAATCTAGAAAACTTTAGAACAAACAGATGTTTTTGAACCAAATCTGTTTGACTCCTCTTAATTTGAGTTGTAGAGAATTTACCTCCATTCTTGTCTGCTTCAAAGGAGATTTGTGGGATGGGACTGTCTTTATCCATCGGCATGGAGGACGTCTCCACACCCTCCTCATCTGTGTCCGTACTCTGCTCTCCGTCGGAGGGAACCTCTGCCTCTCCAGCTGGAGACGCCTGATCCGTGTCTCCGCTGGGGGCCGACGCCGACGGCTCGGATGAAAACGGCGCCAGTCCGGCTTTAATGGCGTGAGCGTGGGACTTGCGGTGCTTGTAAAGGTTGCTTTTGGTCTTGAAGGAAAAGCCGCAGGGTATGCATGGATATGGCCGCTCTCCTGTATGCGAGCGGATGTGCTTCTTCAGTACACTGGGCTTGGCGCAAGCCCGATTGCAGTAGGGACAGAGGTACTTCCCAGGCTTTTTTGGCTTTTGCTCTTTTTTGCCGTAGCCCTCCTCTCCAGGATCGGAGCCGGAGTGGGAGTACTGTCCGAACGAGCTTGGTAAACTAGGAGATTTTTGTCTGGGAAACCTCCCTGCCCCGTGTGGGTGAGTATGGCCTGGATGTCCTACAGGGTACAAGTCATCTGAGGGCAACTGACCAACAAACGGCCAGGCGTGCGGCTCCAGGCCGGGCTGCGGTTTAGCTCCAGAGACGAAGCGTTCGGACTGGGGATGCTGAGGGTACGGCTGGGCCAAATGGAAGTAGCCCCTTTGAAAACCTTGTGCAAAAGGTCCTTGGGGGTCTAGGGACGGCGGACCCCCTATTGCCCCAACTGCAGAAGATCCAGATAGCAGCTTTGCAGAATTGCCCGGTATCCCATACTTTTGATGCGGCGCTGATCCTCCCGTTGCGCCGCAGGGCAAACTCTCTCGATGTTTAACGTCTGGATCAGAAAAAGTGCTCTGCTTCGTGTTTGCAGTGGGCTCAGATGCCCACTTCCTCTCCAGAGGCGCTTTCTCCTTCACAATTTCCTTGGTCAAGCATTTTTGCCCATGGGCAGCTGCTTCATGGGCCTCCATTTCTTTGAATCTCCTCTTCAGATGAGCGAGAGAGGAAAGGAGGGGCAGTTCAGAGGGAAGGTGCTGAAGGGTTTAAAAGGTCCCAGTGCAGCCGGTCATGTTAACTGAACCGTAGAGGGTTGCTAACACGTCTAAGCAAACGGAAACGGAGAATCCATCTCTGAACGAGGCTGATTGGAGAGTCAGGGGGTAATTAAAGGTGCACTCTGCCTTTTCACATGTTGTATCCTCAACAACTTTGTTGTGCATTGCTCTTCATTCCCAATCACAGCAGAATCCTTCAGTGATCTGCAGACAGCAAAGGAAAAACAGCAATTAACAACTGAAATGTTTGAAGTTATGACAAACTGCTAAAGGAATAAACAGTTTGTAAATGGAAAAAAATGGCCTATAAACAATATTTCTAACAACAGAATCTTTCGTCTTCTTGTTTGGTCAGACATAAAATTTGGTCTTAATATTATTCATCTCAGTTTTATAGCGACCAGCAGCATCAAAGGGCTCAATGACCTGCAAACACATGAAAGATGCAAAACACCAAAACACACAAACGCTGAAAACCAAATGCAACAGGAAAGAGCTGCACGTGAAAACTGGCTTCACAAAGTGTAAGTCCTCCCAACCACTAGGGGGAGTCGACCGGCAAATCATACAGGACCAGAGCCTCAGGAAGGAGGGAAGCAAGAAACACAAGGTGTGTCCTGTTGGTATGTTTTATATAACAGCATCATATTTACATGGGAAATATTAGCAGAGAAACTAACAAACACAAATCTGTAGGGGTGCAAATACTTTTCCTTAGAAATAAATCAAACCCTGCAGCTGTTCAGTGATTGGTGCAGTTTTACTTCTTACTCTATTCAGATCTAGACTGTGTGTCTTACTGATTTTTCCATAATGAGTTTAGTTAACAGATGACACAGAGTTGTAATAAATCATGTTTACAGTGTAAATATTTGGAATAAATACCAGATTTTCTTGCTGCTGAACTTCTGTGTCTTCACAAGGTTTTCAGTTTTCGCAGAGAAAATCTGCAGACAGAAAGAATCTCATTAGTTTGAATCGATCACCAGAAGCCACTAACCAAACAGCAGCAGGTTTATCACTGTGTTTGCTTTGCTCAGAGGACAGAGAGTCGACTGGATGCCTGAAGTACAGAAATAACGTCCCTGATTCTAACGCTGGAATCCATCTGTTGTTTTTGCCTTTTCCGTTTCCCCCCCACCTTCCCTCCTGCTTTCACTCGGTGAGTCACCGGTGAAAAGCAAACCCACGCTGTTCCTAAAAAGACACAAAAGCTTATAAATAGAGTAGTGGAAGTGACGTTCAAGTGTCATAACGCGTGTAGGCGACCGAAAGGCCGAGGATCAGCGTCGGCCCAGGAACCTGTTCCTTCCTCAGAGCAAAACGAGACGCAGCAAACAGCCTGCAGGCTTCGCTGCAAAGCTGCAGCACACAGAGTGTGTGTGTGTGTGTGTGTGTGTGTGTGTGTGTGTGTGTGTGTGTGTGTGTGTGTGTGTGTGTGTGTGTGTGTGTG